>JANIIA010000004.1:19350816-19370211 GCA_027478495.1 Erythroxylum alaternifolium | reverse complement strand
AATTAACATAATATTTAAATTTAAAATAAAATTTTGTCACTAATTAATATTAGCTATCAAAACAAAATCATCACCAACAGTTATTACCTACGTTCTCCCTAAAAATATTTACCTACAACAAAATATTAGTAGGTAAAACTATTCTGCTACAAAAATAGAATCATCATAAAAAACTATTAGCTACCAAAAGGAAATCATCATAAAAGGTTGTTAGCTACGATTGCAACAATTGCAGGAACGTCTTTAAAAATTTTTACCTACAACAAATAATTAGTCGCTAAAACGGTTCTGCTACAAAAAGGAAATCGCCACTAAAACTAATTACCTATGACTATAGTTTAGTTGGGAATAACTTTTATCTACGAAACAAAAATGTCACAAAAACCTATGTATGACTTTCGATGTTCTCGTCGATTATATTTTTTACCGACGAATTTGTTGTGTCGAAAAAAATTTTTGCGACGATTTCATGAAAACGTCACGGATGTTGTTTTGATACCGGGATTCAGCAACGATTTGGGCGATAACTATTTTTCGTTGCAAATTAGAATTTGCGACGATTTTGAAGTATTTAGCGATGTTTAGTTTTGCCGCAAATAAACTTATCTGTTATAGTGGTAGTTAGGTTATTTCGATTCCAAATAAATATCGTGGAAGAGTAGGGCATTAATTTTGATAAAGATGATCATGAAGAAGAGTTTAATGAGGTGATATTGCTAAAAAGAAGTTAGCAAAGGATCTCGGGGGGTGTGTATAAGGACAAAAGATAAAAAAATCAGAAATGGTGAAATTATTGTAGGCCATGATCGTGGCCTGTGACAGGGCATTTCAAGCACTTGTTTTTTAGTCTTTTTCTTATAAAATTGCCCTCCCCTCACCTATATATTCAATTCTAACCTTATTTCTTCCATCACTTTCATTTAGACTCTCTCTCTCTTCATATAAGACATTCAAACGCTCTCACTTTACTCTACCTACACTTAACTCCCTGACTCTCGCAACTCTTGCACACTAACTCCCTTACTCTCGCAACTCTTGCACACCCTCATTCATAATTAGGCCATGAATTAAGCAGACTATTAAGCGTACCTAATCTAAGGGAAAAAACCAGGTATCAAGCCATGGCAAAGAGATAGGGTAGCGGATTACGGAGCACCTTTCTCGATCTTCTCATATGAGGAAAGTAATCTCTTCCATTCCCTTTGCAATAAGCAAATTATGATTTCCAAGTACTTCCATTTTCATACTTTAGATAGACTAGAATTGAGAGATAAGATCAAGAACCTAGCAGAGAGATTTCAATAGGGAAGGTTCATTCATTTTTAATATCCATTTTGCGAAGAACTAACCTAGAATTCTTTATATCCTTTCAGTTTGAATCCAATAAACCTAGGGAATTGTGGTTTAGGTTGTAGGGGTAACCTTATAAGCTTAATTATGATACTTTGTATGAAATTTGTGGTTTCCTCGAATAATCCGTAGTGGATCAGCATGATGATATCTATATCACCCTTTACTAGACTGAATTAACTGGGTTAGAGCACTTTGACGCCAAGAATGCACATAACAACATCATCAGGAGCCACAAACATTTATTGTTGTCCAAATTCATGTGTCAAAATATTTTTGACAAAATGGAAACTAATAAGTGTTCAATAAAGGAACTTTTCCTATTGTGGTGCATAGACCACAATATCCCAATTTGCATAACCAGCCAAGTCTTCAATGCAATTATTGCCACTCGAGATAAGCAAAGTAATAGCCTAGGAATGGGTTACTTAGTTTCAGTCATATCTAATTGTTACGGAGTTGAGAGCAACAGATTCACGATCTACTATCCTGAATTCATAAACCATGATCATCTGTGGCAAGCTAAAGTCTCTTAATATTAATCTTTGGGATATTAGTGCCAAAACACACATTAAGATCAAGACTAGTCAAGCAAGTTTGAGTGCTCAATAATAATAAAAAAGGGATTCGACTAGCGAGGAGTCAGGGGAGGAAGACAAAGAAGAAGAATCGGGATGGAAGAAAATACTAACAGCAATATCTAATCAAAACAAAACGCTAACAAATACTTTGGCTGAAAACTCTAAGGTAATGAGGAACATGACAAAAGAACAAAGATGCCAAAGCTAGGACATCAAATGTATTCATATGTATTTCGAGGCTCAAAGTGTGCAATTATTGACTCTCTCACCATCATCACCTCCATCACCATAAGACTTTGCTTTTAACCCTTTTCTTTTAAATCTAGTGTTTTTTTATTTTATTATTTCCTTTTATGTGTGTTTGTTTGTATCCTTCTCACATTGAGGACAATGTGTTGTTCAAGAGTAGGGAGGGTTGTGTGTTTTGCTTTGAATGTGAATTTTGCATATTGTTATGTTAATGTGCTTTAGGTTGCATATTGTGAATTATATTAATGTATCGATAGCTTAGATGGAATGAAATCAATTTAATTTTGAACATAATCTATTAGGTTGTGAAAATTCATTAGCTCACGAATTTAGTGATCTAGGTTCTTTGGTTAAAATATGCAAGTTAATTAGGATTTAGTGTTATTTTATCACCAATAAGTTGTCATATTCATTTATAATTTTAGATTTTTTGACTAAGTAGCTTTGCCAGTATTTTTTTCATAAAAACGAGTAGCTAAACCAACAAGATAAGCATTAATTAATATTAAAAACTATGTTTGTAAATTTTAAATAAATAACTATTCGGCTAGCCTTCAAGTTATGAATAGAGCTAGTAGCCAATTGAGAACGTGATGTAGTCGAGTAACCAAATTGAAACGCATCACAAATGTGTACCTTTTCATCAAAAGGCTATAATAACATTCCAACTAAGCAACTTACTAAAAACATGACTTAGTTGAGCAACCATATCGGCATTTATTACCAATGTTTGCCTCCGTGTAAAAAGCCTAGGTCTATGTCCACAAAAATTGTTTAAAATGTTTTCTAATAAAATCTATTGAACTTATAGGTAGCTTAACTTTTCTTGAAAACGTACTTAGGATTAGTTACAAAGTTTGATTGAACAAATAATTATTAATATGTGTGTACAATTGAAAGGGGTGAATAAAATTGATATTTAAGTTTTGATTAATATGTATATTTAGTTCAGAGCTCCTAAACGTAGATTTTACATGTTAATGATTTAGAACAACTTGAATGATTATGTTTAAACTTAAATTTGTTTCATGAAGTTGAAGTTATTGTCTCATTATTGCATTGTGTGCTTTATGATTTTATGTTATTGGATTTTTTGTTTTCTTGAGGACAAGAAAATGTTTAAGTGTAGGGATGTTGATAAGTGTAAATTGCATCATGTTTTAGGGTATATTTTGATATATGTTTAGCCGTTAATTCAATCATTTAGTATACGCTTAGGTTAGAATTGTGTTAGTTTGTTAATTATTTTTGTTTTAAGTATTTTAAGGTTTAGTACAAGCTTTAGAGCTTAAATATTATATTTTTGAGGTACCTTAATGTGTTTGCTAGTATTTTAGGGTCAATATCAAAGGACGAAGAGTTCCAGGAATGGGCTATGATCGTGGCCTGCAAGCCACGATTATGACAGAAGGCTCATATGTGAGCTACGATCGTAGCCTATGTTGGGCAGACGCGTAGATACTTATAAACTTTACATTTCAAGGAACTTTTTGGACCATTCAGATCCCAAAAAAGTCCTAGGGTTGCCCAAAACATAAGAGACAATTTAAAGAACAAGAAGAGAAGAAAAAGGGAGCCACTTTTAGAAACCCTAGGAGAGAAAGAGGAAGAGAAACAGAGGAGGAAGAGGAAGAAGAAGCAGTCTCAATGTGCATCCCGGATCAGGAGGTTTCCCAATGCTACTGCCTTCCCAAATCATCCATTCTAATTTCTATTTCCTTTTCGTTTCAATTTTATTCATATATAAAGTTGGGATGGATTGTATGATAATAGATGGTAGAATGTTGATGATGTTCTAACTCTTCTTTGGGATTTTATTTTGATTTAATGATGAGTTAGTCAATTATGTTTATTAGATGAATGTTTTGATTTGATTACATTCTTGCATAATTCGATAATAAACGGAAAGAATGAACTGAATAAAAAACGATTAAATCAGATTAATGAGAGTTAGGCGATTTAATAGAAATTGTGATAAATCATATTGGTAATTGTGCAGAGAGAGATCCTATGTGATGGGTTGATAGTTTATTAGAGTGCTTCATATCTAATTAGGGTTTTGGATAATTTGTGAATTAAGAGATTGCAAATTCCATAATCTAATTAGGGTTTATAATTTAGGATTTAATGGTTATAACTCGAGAGAGAGTAATCAACCCTAAGATAGTCTAGAATTGACACTCTATTGACACATAATCGACTAGGTTATCATTAATGATAAGTAAAATCTCCTTTCTCATAAATTGGTAAATTCCTTATGTTGATTTCTATTGTGATTACATATTGCTCACTTGTTAATACTTTTGTATTTAACTTTTGATTTAAGTGGCTGAATTCCATTCTAGTGATTAATTTCCTTTGCATTGTTTATTTTGAGTTTCATTTCTTTTTAGCCTTAGATTTTAGGATTAGATTAGTTCCCCTCCTCGTAGGATTGACACCTCTTATATTACAATCGCGACCTATACGCTTGCGGTATTTGAGAGCTTATAAATTTTAAAGCTCAAAAGATATGATCATTTACAACAACCCAAAGAGGTGAAGACAATAAAGAACAAAGGAGATTGTAAGGTAGACATCTTAAGTTCATGTTTTCTTAAAGTTACATCTAATGGAACTTGAAAGTTCTTGGCTTTTTGGGTTTTGTTTTATATTTCCACTATTGTTTTCTATTTTTGATGCATATGATGTCAGATCAAAAGCCAATAAGTTTGATATCACTAACCTCAAATGGTTTCACAAACATTTCCTTTTATTGATGAGATAATAAGATGTGAATAAAGTTCTTGATACCTTGCTCGAGTGAACTCTGATTATTTACTTGCCAATTAAGTATTTGAAATGGTTAAAAGCTAACTTTTTTTTGGCTCTTCTTGATACTAAATAATCTCTCCCTTCTATTCACCAAGGACCATATCTTATTAAAATTCCTCCTATATAAATTGCATTATAAAAAAATTAAAGTTTATATCCCCTTCTCCAAGCCAGGTAACCCTTGCTCTTTCCTTTTTTTAGTTTCATTTTCACTGCCTATAGCTTATACATATATTTGAAAGAGCAATATCCAACCTTAAGTTTCATACCATTACAAATAACCTCCCCAAAGCATTAACCTTGGTTAGAAAATTATTAATCCTGAAGGGAAATTTAATCTTGAGAGGCTTGGAATAAATTGCAATCTCAACAAGATAAGTTTTGTTTTTGGTGATGTTAGAGATCCATATGAAATTGCTAATAGCATAGCTAGCTTCTTCATTATGAAAGAAACCATCATACCTTAGGGTAGATAAGCCACAAACATTTACGAGTTATAGGAATTCCCCATTTCTTAATTTCCATTTTAGTATTTTAGCCTTAACTTCTTGCCAGAGGATAATGTTTTTGAAGTCTCCAACTATAAGCCAAGGAGCTTGAATAAAAGAGCTAATAGATTACATGTCCCCCTATAAATGCGCCTTCTGAAACTCCTAATTAGAGGCATAAACAAAAGTGATCTCTATAGGACGAGGGATTTTTTCAATAGCTAAATTGATCATATATAAGGTGATTATGTACTTTCTCTCTTACCATTATTCTCCCATTGAAATGATGATGATGATTATATAATATGGTTTAATGATTACAAATAACCTATCAATGTTGTATTCCATTTGTTAGCACCCACTTGAAGTATTTTTAAGGGAGGAGACAATAAACTCTTCACAAAATAGATTAGTTGGGTAGTATTTGAGAGCTACAAGTGAGATCTAATCCTTTACAGCCTAACTCCAAGTTTTTCTAAAAGGATGTTAAAGAGAAGTAGGAGGGTTAAATGAAGTCTGAGAAGAAAGTGGCGTTAGATTACAAACTAGGGGAGTGGAACCAAGATTTAAAACAAGAGCTAAAGGCGTATTATAAGAGGAAGGAGCAACATTTCCAAAGAGGGACGGATTTGAAAGAAAGGCGACATTGTTTAAATAGGATTTGGGAGAGAAAAAGTAGAGATTTGAGGTATAGATAGAGTGGGGGCAAGTTTTAATAATGGAGGAGAAGAAGAGGGAAGTAGGAAAGAGGTGATGGAGGTGACAGAGGGTGTGACTAGTGTTGGCTCTATGGTTGGTTCTTTTCCTGGAGAAGAAAAGGGGAGGGAGGTAAAAATGGATGAGAGGAGCTTCAACCATCTGTGATTCTATGTTTGATTCTTTTCCAAAAATGGGAAAGGAACTAGATTCCAATTCCTAGCAAAAAAATATCTTTTGTGAAATTGTTATCTAAAATGATTAAAAATAGTAAAAGGGACAAGCTAAAAAAAAAGAGATCTAGTTAATTCTCTTTAACCTTTTAGAGATTTTAAAGAGAGAATATTTTCATTGCTTCCTCCATTGATAAAGATTCCTTCGACCTAACGAATAGTAATTTATAGAATGAGTGAATTAAATAAAATATATATAAAATATAATTTAGAATTTGTTATTTAAAAATTTTAAGTTAAAATATAACATCTAATTATCAAGGCTCCGTTAATAAGACTGATAAGATCTTTGCTACCTCTCCCGCAACCACCGACATACAGACCCCTACAAAAATAGCTCATTAAATTCTTTATTCTAGTTATTATATTATATAAAATCTTATCAATACATTTATATAAAGTTTATATAAATATATAAATAAAATTTAATAAAACATGATAAAAATATTATAACAAAAATTATGCTTTTCACATTTGTTTACAGCAATGACAGTCTATATCTCAACTGATCCAGCCTAGAACAAAACCTTAGCAGTTAAGTGCAAGTTTATAGACCATGAGCCAATAATGGTCCCAGCGTATCAGATTACTTGTACTTCAATGAAAAGTCGGAGATTTCTGGGGATTGAGATTTGGCGGGGAAAAGCCTCCACCACTCCTTTATTTCCAGAAGCCGTGCCGTCTTGGGAGTGACATTATAACTACCCACAGAAAGCAAACCCTAAATGCTTGTTCCGTACTTTATTTATCTCCTCCTGCTTTCTTTGACCACTATTTTTTAATCACTTTTACTATTGATCCTTCCTCTTTACCACACGTATGGACATCTATTAAACGTGGCAAGGTTAAAAAACATGAAAAATTCGATTAGATAAGGATAAGGGTCCTAAATTAGCCTTTTTTTTTTCATTGTAAAAGTTCTGTTTGATTCGCTCTATGTACATTAATACGCCAAATCGTCTGCTGAGATACTGTTCCCAAATAGTTATTCCAAAGTTGCTGCTCCTCCACCGCTTGCCTTCATTTTAATATCTTATAACGCATATAATTATATACATCAAATAACTACAAGTTTAATCATTTTTCATTAAACTAAATTTGAATGACACCACTAGCGCACAAACTTTTCTCACCACGTACAATCATAATCCTAAACATCTGTTTCTTCCCCAACAAGCAACCTTTGGTATTAATAACTGAAAGTTTCTGCCTTTTCTTTTCCCTACCATTCTCCTGGAACACATGCAACGATTATGCCTGATGGACCTCATGAAGGGAGTGAAAATTGGGGTATCATGAATTCTTTCTTTTGTGTCATGTTTCCGTGTTTACTAGCTGGGTGACCTTTGGATATGATCATAAGAAAACAAAAAAGGTGAGGGGAAAACTCCAACAACCAGTCCAAATTTTACTGCCCGAGGCAGGGAAGTGGCACTCGAGGAACGTTGTTGAAGCCTCCAACTTTGGATTTTCGATGAGTTGTTCGCTCCTGTGCATTTGACTTTTGACGATCGTTATGCGACTAAAAGATATGCACCAGTGTACCTGTTGTATTGTGAACAAACTTGTCAAAATCATCTCTCTTTCATTACATTGCATTCCATATCTTCTCTACTGTCAATATATCTTGATTCTATGAATTCATGTAGAAACTACTCTGTACTTCGAAGCTTTTGTTTGATCTTGCGCTGAAATCAATCGCAATTTTCTCTTCCATTTCGCAAATGATGTTACAAATCTCTGCAAGCCACAAAGATAGTTCCGCCGCCTCAAGTGCTTTCTCTTCACCTATTATTGGCGCACTACTTAAGATTAGCATCATTTCATGGTATAAAGTTATCAGTTTAAAGGGTCCATTGTTATTTATATTACGCCTCAAAATTAACTTGAAAGCTGATCACGTTTTGCTTCTTTCCCCAGGAGCCAAAAGACAGGTTTTCCTGTTTCTGTCCGAGTTTACGTTGGCGAAAGAACCTTCAGCCTTCATAAGGTATTTTTTTAAGAAAAAGTATAAGTCAATAGAACAAAGGGATGAGTGAGAGGTGAGATTGTTTTAGCTGTATATAAACGGCCTCAAGAATCGCTGCTGACAGATGATTGTTTTTTAACTTGCAGCACCCTTTATTTTCGAAGAGTGGATACTTCAGGAAAAGATTAATGGAAACTACTGAGGTTGAGCTGCCACTCGATTTCCCCGGAGGACCAGAAACCTTTGAGATGATTGCTTTGTTCATATATGGATCTTCTACATTGATAGACCCATTTAATGTAGCTGCCCTGCGTTGCGCGGCAGAGTTTCTTGAGATGACAGAAGAGTACTGCTCTGGAAATCTTTGTGAACGTTTTGACCTCTATCTAAACCAAGTTGTCTTGCAAAGTTGGGATGATACATTGATCGTAATCCAAAGGTGTCAAATGATACTTCCATGGTCTGAGGAGCTGCTGATGGTAAGCCGTTGCATCGAGTCCTTAGCATTCATGGCTTGCATGGAGATTCTTGACCCAGAAAGGAGAAGAGGTGTACCGGTCGTTACAGTTGACGCATTGGCTGATCAAGCATGGAGCTGTGAGGTTGTAAATGATATCTTGAATCATGATCTTTGGATCAAGGATCTTATTTCGTTGCCATTTAATGTTTTTAAAAGAATTATAGTATCCTTAAGGAGGCAAGGTATGAAAGAAAAATACGTGAGCCCCACAATTATTTTCTATGCAAATAAATGGGTTCTATATAAGGTGACAAGACAATTCTACGGTGGGACAGTTGAGGATGCTGAAGCAAAAGACAGAGTTGCAATGATATTACAAGGTACACTTGACTTGCTGCCGTTGAGGGAGAAGGCCAGTAGAGGGATCCCAGTTGGATTTTACTTTGCACTACTTTCCAGAACCCTTGATGTTGGCCTGCAAAATGACAGCTGCAGGGCAAGGTTGAGGGATGAGATTGCAACTTTGCTACCTTTAGCCCAACTCCAAGACTTCCTCGTGCCCAAGAGTGATGAAGTAGACTCAATATGTTCCAGTTCAGAGCTGGCAGTAATGGAAAGTATAATATCATGTCATGTATCATTCAGTGCAGAAACCAGTGCCAGCAACCTTGTTGTTGCTAAACTATGGGATCAATATATCTCCCTTGTTGCTTCTTATCCGAGAATGGAGTCCAGAAGGTTTATGGAGCTAGTTGAAAGGATACCAATATCTTACAGACAAAGCCACGATCAACTATACAGAGCCATAAGCACCTTCCTGCAGGTAAACTTCCACAGCCTCAGCATGCTTAAGGATGAAGTCTCTTGACTTAATTGCGAACTGAAATCAAATTTATTGAAATACAGGTGCACATAGATATACCTCAAGAAGAGAAACTGGCTATCTGCAAATATCTCAATTGTCAAAAGCTATCACAGGATGCTTGTATTGAAGCAGTTCAAAATGAGCTGATGCCTTTACGTCTGATTGTCCAAGCGCTTCTTGTTCAACAGTTGAATACACACCGAGCTTTCAAGGAATGTTCAGACTCGTTTCGGTATGCACATTATGGAGATTTCTCTGGAAGCCTTTCAAGCTCCAAATGTCCCACCTCTAAGACCCAGACTCCATTTACAAAAGGAGAAGAGCCAGGGGGCAAATCATCAAGGATCTTCCAACAAAAATACCTAGCAGATCTGATATCAGAGTCCTCTAGGAAGGAATGCGAGCTCGAGTCCACAAGCTCTAGAATTCAAAACCTTGAACAAGAAATCCTATCTTTGAAAAGGAATTTACAGTTGAAGAATACTTCAAAGAGACAAGAGACGATACCAATCATGGAACAAAGTATGAAATCATATTGTATGGATGGTAGATCACTAAGCAAAAGGAGGAACTCACTTGGAGAAGTGACTAGTTGCATCGGTTCGGTGAATTTCAATTCGCGAAGGACTTACACGAAATGGATTCTGAAAATATTTCGTAGGGTGAGTTTGTTTGGGCGTCAAAAATCAAAGTGAAATCCAGTTGCGCCAAAAATGCATCGCTTGACTAAACCAGGCAACAAATATACCAAAGAATAGACGTGCTGTTTCAAATAAGGGAACGACTAACCATTGCTAACTACTTGCCAAACAGGTAAATTTAATTGTATTACAATAGAATAGAAAGGGAAAATAGGTAATTTACTCTTTATACTGATATAATTTTAAGATTACAATATTTTTTCTTTTTATTCTTCTTGCTTATCATGTTTCATCTTTTTGTAGATTTATCAACCGCCAAAAAGATGAAGGGAGTGTATGTTTCTTTTTTTTTAATAAAGTTTGTTGTTGTGATTTTGATAAAAAAATATATATTCTTGGCAATTGAGAAGACCACATTCTATAACGTTAACATTTTTTTTTTACTAATATTAACTTAGGGTATGCTTAGTTTGCTTGGGGAATGGTAATATGAATTATAATGAATATAGTGAAGAATAGAAATGAATATGGCTTCCATTCCTCATTATATTAGGAGTATGAAGTATTGCCTCAAAAAGGGATATTAAAAATGTTGTTCATCCAATCATAATATATTACTAATCATCTTTTTTCATACCTTACTCATTCCTTTCTTCCTATACTACCTAACCAAGCACCCCTTAAATCTAATATGTTTACACTTTCATTTATATTGATGTAATGATATTGAACAAAGACACCATTGTTTTCTATTGGATGATAAATGCATCAATTGACAATGACGAACAATAAAGATGAAACACTAACTTGCATTACCTTTAACTTCAAAAATGTGTTTAGGAACTTAATCTTTGATGAATGAGTTTATATGAACCTTAGAACCTTTATTAACAAGCTATAAAGGTTATGAGAATATGATGAACAAGTAAGAAAGATACCATTCCCCAATAAATACTATACTAGGATTCTATACATCGAATACCATGTATATGTAAAAAAAAATTCCACAATTCACCATAAAAATAAGTGACATCATCATGTATAAAAAATACAACAGCTTTGTTTAAACTATACCAGACTCTCATACATTTAATATCTCACTTTTGTACAAAAAATATCACCACCAATAATAATTAAGTTACATGTATATTTTAAAATGAGAATACTATCACCGATTACCAAGAATACTGTAGATCATTTAAAACTACATCAAATCTTTGTACATCCAATAGTAAGCTTTTATACAAAAAATACTACCTCTCATAACAAATAAAGAGTATTCTTTTAACTATAACTTGCACTTAAGTCACATATTCATCTTAAAATAAGAATAAATCACCAAAAACGAAGAATACCATGGTTTAATAAAAACTAAACCAAAATTTCGTACATATAATGCCACACTTATATGCACAAAATACCAACACCCATAATAGATAACTTACACCTTAACCTTTAGATGAGAATATGATCATCGATTACTAATAGCACCATGACTAAGTTAAAAGTATACAAAAATTCATACAACAATACCATGCCTAGGTAGAAAAGATAACACCACTTAAATTCATACAACAATACCATCCCTAGGTAGAAAAGATAACACCACTTGTAACAGATAAGTTACACACTCACCTCAAAATGAGAATACCAATACTAATTACAAAGAATACTATGGCTTAATTAAAACAATATTATAACTTCATACATCCAATACTACACTTTTGTACAAAAGAATATCACTGCCTATAATAGAGAAATCACAAGGTCACCATAAATCGAGAATACCATCATCGAGAACAAAGAATAATGTGCCTTAATCAAAATTATACTAGACTTTCATACATCCACTACCACACTTATATACAAAAAAATATCACCACCCTTAACATTTTAGTAACATATTTACCGTAAAATGGTAATATAGTCATTAAGTACAAAGAATACCATGGCTTAGTTAAAACTATACCAAACTTTCGTACATCCAATACTACACTTATTTACAAAAAATACCCCCACCCATAACAGATAAATCATACGTTTACCTTCAAATGAGAATATCATCACTTCAATGTTAAGATACCATGCCACAATGAAAATTATACTAGACTTTAATACATATAATATCATATCTATATGCAAAAAATACCCTACCAATAATAGAATTCATATGTTTACTAATTTAAAGTGAGAATACCATCACTTCAATGTTAACATATCATTCATCAATACAAACTATACCTGATCTTCAGACATAAAGTACCATGCTTATGCTGAAAAAATATTACCACTCATAATAGGTAAGTTAGATGTTCATCTTAAAATGAGAATACAATCACTTTAATATTAAGATACCATACCTTAATACAAATTATACTACACCTCATACATAAAATAACATGCTTATTTTTCAAAAATACCACGAATAATAAATAAGTTATATGTTCACCTTAAAATAAGAATATCATCAGCTTAGTATTACCATACCATGTCTTAAGACAAACTATACTAGATGTGATTATACTTTTATTATAATTTTGTAAAAGAACTTACAGGCAACTTACGACTAAGTAATATATGTAAATAATTGGGTTTTCCATTATCGAGATAAAATAATGCACATCCTGAATACAAAGGACACAAATTAGTGCATGTTAGTGCATTATATTGTGTCTATTAAAAGATATGTTTAAAACAATTAACTATATAAGTAATATGGTCAACTATAATATTGTTTGAAATTTTGAAATCACAATGTGAAGTATAAGGATGGGTACAATATTCACTAAAGGATTGAAGTAACATTTTTAAATGCACTTTCGTGTATTGAACCATATTCTTATTATGGAATTTGGAGGAATAAATTTTAAGGGAATAGATTAACACATGGCTTCATACATTATCTTGTTTCTATGTAGTTGTGATACAAACAATTACATGTTTGTTTGATTAAAACATGTTTTTGTTACCTTTTCTTATAATACAATATGAAGGACACATATTGTTTCATAATCATGTCCGAAACCATGCAAATTAATATATTGTGTGACATTATTAACTATGTGGCTATGTGATTAATTATGTTGTTAATGTTAAAGGCACCATTCGAAAGAACAAGGACCGCTATATTGCTTTTATAGTGCATATTTGTAGTATGGAGATAGTCACAATATGGTCTTGTTGGTTTGTAGTTTTCACGATATTAAGTTCATATCTACTATGTGTAGCTTATCTAGGTGATGTTTTATTAAGAGATATCATATTGTTGTAATTTATGTTTTTTGGTATAGTTTCTATTTAGCTTAGTTCGGCATTAATGTTTTAATTGTCAACAACAATAATAACAACAACACCCATTATAAATCATGTTGACACGTAGGGTCTAGGAAGGTCCAATAGTACACAACCTTACCCCTAACTAGTAGAGAGTTTGTTTCTAAATGACCCATAAGAAGAAGCGAGAAAAAATAAAAAATACTAATAATAAATTAATACTTAGTAAATAAAATATAAATAGTGTTTTGATTGTCAGAATCCGCAAAGGAAAGATAGTCATTATTAGAGTGTCCTCTCCTCGATAAAAAAGAAAGAAGAAGGTTAAGAATTAAAAAAGGAAGTAAAGAGGTACCAATTTAATGTAAAAATGAAGTGTATATAAATTTATTCTAATATGAAACTTGAAAATATAGGTCGATGATAAAGTTCATGCCACAAAGACAAGTAAGCGAAGTGAGGTAATTCATATCAAGGTCTAAAATTTGCATCAAATAAAACTATAGTAATATGATGTGTTTATAAAGTAAAATTGTTATGCATGATTATGACTAATGCAACTTCAATTTATACAGAGTTGTCAAATGTGGTGTTATTTTAAGAAGGAATTTAAACTAATGCAAATCCTTAGTTTAGAGCATATTAAGTGGGTTATTAATATTTGACTTAATGAAATGAGAGAGATTTGGAGGTTCAAGTTATGGAGGTATGACTTAATGGTTGTATATATGGTTTGATCCTAAAGAGTTAACATTAAGAATAAAAGAGAATCTTGTCAATAACATTAGTGGTGAGACCATGGTAGGGATTATAAGAGTTCTATATTAATAGATTTGCAATCCAAATTAGGGCTGGTAAAATAAAAGCCAAGGAGGATAAGGGGATGAGGCTTTAAGAGGAGTACAAATTTGATAATTCATCTATCACTGTATACAGTGAATGCTCAATAAAGTAAGGGGTGTGCTGATATAGGAATGTTCTAGAAAAACTTCCTTTTATATGTGTTGGGTATTTTTCTGTATCCTAATGTCAATTATGATATAAGCCTATAGTTTTAATACACCATTGTCGATGTTGATAGCTGTGTTGGAGACATTTCATCCTCAACCATCTTTGTAAACATGTTTGCAAGTTTAGCAAAAATTTAGAGGGCAAAGGTGTAACACCTTTTATGGGTGGATGCATATTTATATTGATAGTGAGTGATCAACGATAGAAACTTTATTTTTTCCAATTGAAGGGTAGATGTGTACATGTTGTGAAATTATTAAAATTAAATCAAATGATAAGTTTTTTAGTAAATTTACTATCTTGATATACCAATGATAGACCTAAAAAATTGATAAAGATGTCTTGAGGCATAGGGAGACATCGATGAGGGATAGATAAAAGGAATATAGTGGGATAAGAGAAGAGAGGATGTGATAAAGAGAAGAAGAAAAAGAAATTGAAGCAAATGTTATATATTAATTTTCAAAGATTCTTTAAATAGAGAATACGTTTTCATAATAATTTGACAATTTTATTATAATATAAGAAATGAAGGATTTAGAGGTGAGATGTAAGTTGAAATACATTCAAAAATTTAGTGGTAAGTTAAAAGCAATCCACATCTTATGAAAGAACTCCTACTTCTGAATCCATGTACATTAAGTTCCTAAGAAGAAAAGATGGATTGAGAACTAAACAATGTTGTTATGGTATGATTTAATAAACATTTGATGCATGCTTGATTGATTATATATTCACTCTTTAATACTTAGTGAATAACGTTATGAAGTGCTTAAGATACTCATTTTGGTTCATATTTGGATTTAGGTACAAGTTGGAAGCATAAGAGCAAAAATAAGCTAAAAGCACATCCTTAGAACCATCCTCTTGATGTTCAACCTTATTTACCTTTATGGAACACTAAGGAATGAATTAAGGTGAAGATGGGTCAAGAAAATGAAAGAAATAAAGTTTTAGTAAACCCTACAACTTACATCATCGTGCAAGAAAATGAAAGAAATAAAGTTTTAGCAAACCCTACAACTTACATCATCGTGTAACTACATACATGGCCATATAAGTGAGATACACGATTGTGTATCAGGCCATATATCTCACCTAAAATGTGTAGAAACATGTACTGGGAAATTTTTTTCGTGTATTAAACTGTGCATCTCCCAGAACCCCAATTTTTTCTATAAATAAATATAAAAGAAGTTATGAATCGCTTTTGGAGGATGAAAGGGGGTAGAACTCTTACTTCTTTAAGATCCATAGAAAGCTAGCCTTCTACTTTTCGATTCGAAGGGGAAATCAAAACCAAATAACACTTTTGAGCATCTTTTTATCTTGTATTGTTGATTCTCTCTAGAAATTATTTATGTTATTCTTTGACTATCTTTTCGGGTATTTTTGTAAGCATGATTTAAACTCTTTCAATGGATCATTTGTTTATAAACCCATTGCTAGAATATAGAATACAATATGTAATATTAGTATTTTCAATTCATTTATGGTAAACTAATGGTGATGAATCATTAAGGATAACATTGTATGGTTTTTGCCTAAATTAATCTATTTTCCTAGTTTGTAACGCAATTGTCCTACCAAATCTAACGAGGTTATTTTAAGTTGTTTGCTAGCTAGGTTTAATTAAAGAGCTTATTTTGATTAAACACAACCTAAGGAAAAATTGCAGCTCATAAAGCTTATTGTTAATCTACAATTAATAGTTTCTAAGAGAGGTATAAGAACAACATGAAGACTAAATGTTCTCATTTGTGTGTAGGTCGAAATTAAACTGAGAACCAGATTCTAACTTCATTCATCATCGTATCATTTTTCCACCATTTAATTTATTTTCAATAGTCTAACTTTACTTTATCTTGTTTATCAATCTCAACCAAACCCCTCATAACCCAAACAATGATTAATTCATAACAAAAGCTACATACACAATCTTTATAGATACAATTCCTAATCATCATTACTATAAATTTTAGTGTACATAGTTAGGTTTTATTTTCTGGTGTGTTTGACGCGCATCAAGAATTTTGGTGCCATTACTGGGGAGTAAAATGCTTTAGTTTTTGCTTTTGCTTTTGCTTTCAAATGGTTTTTTTGTATATATATTTGTTTATAATCAATTTTTCAATTATTTCTTGATCTTTTCAAATTTTTTAGTGTTGGTGTATGGTAGTAAAGAGATCTCCTCATTGAGAACTTGTACAATTTAATCAAGAAATCGAAAAGACATTATAAAGGTTGTGAAGGGAAACTAGAACAACTCCATAAGTACAACAAGAGCTTGAATTTGAAGAAACAATGGCCAATCCAAGAACATTAAAGGAGTTGGGTGTACCAGACTTAACTCAAAGACCATTATGCATTAATTTTGCTAATTCTGTTGAACATGTCACTTTTAAACTTAAGTCTGCGTTAATCCATCTTTTGTCTAACTTCCACAGACTTGTAGGTGAGGATGCACACAAGCATCTTAAGGAATATGATGTGGTTTTTCTGAGTATGAAATTAAGGGCTTTCCTATTCTCACTGGAGGATGCAACAAATGACTGGCTATTTGATTTGCCTGCTAGAAGCATTAACACATGGATTGAAATGAAGTAGCTATTTTTAGATAAATACTTTCTAGCTTCAAAGACAACCAATATAAGAAAATAAATATGCAGGATAAAGCAACACAATAGAGAGTCCCTTTATGAGTATTGGGAACGCTTCAAGAAGTTATGTAACAACTATCCTCACTATAATATTTTACACCAACTCCTCATCCAATACTTCTATAAAGGATTTTTATGTATGGAAAGGAATTTTGTCGATGTATTAAGTGGTTGGGCACTATATGAAAATATTCCTATAGAGGCTAGAACTTTAATTAAGCTCATGTTCGTAAAGACCCAACAATTTAGAAACCGAAATAATGTGTGTTGCATAAACAAGGTAAATGTTTCATCCATCGAACATTGTTATATGAGCTAATGTCTTTTGTTAGACAAATTGTTATCGGATAGGAACAGGTAAAGGTAATGCGGTATATGCGTAAATGCAAGCCATTTGACAAATGGTTATCTATACTTACAAAAGGGAAGTATGGAATACATCAATGCTATGGGAGGGAATTTTCCTAACAAGTAAAACTAGAATTCCCAAACTTATAACCCAGGTTGGAGGGATCATCCTAACCTAAGTTATAAAGGGAATAGGCAGCATAATTACTTCCTAAATAGGCCACAAAAAGCATAGCAATTCCAACCAAGGCAAGAAACCTCTTCCTCTAACTCAGGTACATCTCTGGAAGACATATCTAATACTCTACAATTTCAGTAGGATGTGACACAATTCCAGCAAGATACAAGATCTCAATTGTAAGATTCAAGATATAGCATCCAAAACTTAGACATTCAAATAGGTCAGATGATGGTGGCTATCAATGTCAAAGAATCACAAAGTAGAGGAAAATGGCCATCTCAACCTAAGGTCAATCAAAAGATCATTAACATGATGAACTTAAGGAGTGGAAAGGAGTTTAAGGTTCCTAAGTGGACCCCACCAAAGATGGCCAATGAGCATGAGATCGAGAAGGAGATAGGAAATAAAGGAAATCTATCCTTTAGCACAAAGGTAAACTTCGAGAGTCCCAATATAGTTAAGATTAATCCTCCGCCTTTTTCGAGCAGGTTGGCAAACGAACAAAGAGGAAAAAAATAAGGAGATATTGGAAACTTTTTGAAGGGTAGAAGTGAACATACCTTTGCTAAACGTAATAAAAAAAGTGCCCAGGTATACAAAATTCCTTAAAAAATTGTGCACCAATATAAGAAAGCTAAAAGGCGATGAGGAAGTAATGATGGGTGAGAACATTTCTGTAGTCTTTAGGAAGAAAATACCTCCAAAAGGCAGGGATCTAGGTGTGTTTACCATTTCTTGTAAGATTGCTAACACTGTGATTAAGAGAGTTACGCTAGATTTAAGAGCATCAATGAATGTTATACCTCATTAAATTTATGCTTCCTTAAATGTATTTCCTTTAAAAGAGACCAATGTTATCATACAACTAGCTGACCATATTAATGCTTACCCTGATGGAGTAGTTGAGGATGTATTGGTGCAAGTAAATAAGTTAGTGTTTCCTATAGATTTTTAGATAGTGAAAATGAATGTTGAAACCTCAAACAATTTTATACCTATCTTACCAGGGAAACTATTTCTTAACACAACCTAAACTAAGATAAATGTTCATGAAGGAACCCTCGCAATGGAATTCTATAGGGAAGTAATTCACTTCAATATTTTTGATGCAATAAAGCACTCTCAAAATGATCATTCTGTTTTCTTTATTGATGTGATTGATCCCTTAGTGTAGGAAATGTTTAAATTAAATTTCAAAGATCAATAAAAAGCAATCTTAACTGAGCACCTAGAATCAGAAGCCACTAATGATGTTCAGTTGGAGTGGACAGAAATGTGTTTAGTTGCAGTGGACAGAATATAAAAACAGTGTCAATAGAGTATAATATGATTGGAAGTATGTAATTCATTAATTAATTGATAATTGTATCAATATTTATTTTAAGTGTATTTGTAATTTTTTAATTACGATGAGATAATTACAATATAATTAATTAAATTATTATTATTAATTATTTATTTACATTATATTTAATTAAAATATTATTATTAATTAAAACATAACTATTCATTAATTAAAATATTATTATTCCTTAATTAAAATAATTTAATTAATTAATTAAAATATAATTATTAA
>JANIIA010000004.1:19302986-19324257 GCA_027478495.1 Erythroxylum alaternifolium | reverse complement strand
GAGGATAAAATTATATAAGTGGAACAATAGAAGTTGAAACGAAAATTCAGAAGTGCAAAAGTCACCGGCATGACAAATTTTAGTCACGCCCGTGACAAATAATAATAATTATTATTATTATTATCGTAAGAATAATAATAATAATAATAATGTATTTATTATTAAATTTTTGTTATTCTTAAAAGAAGTGAAAAAAGTCACGGGTGTGACTTTCAAAAGTCACACCTGTGACTTTTTCCACTTTTTCTTTTTCTTTATATTTCATTAGTTCATTAACAATAATAAGTTAATAAGATTAATAATTTAAATAATTATGAGCAGAAAAATAATTTATAAAAATAGAAACAAAATTAATATAGTCCTTAATAATAATAACGAATATAATACTAATAATAATTAAATAATATTAATTAAGTAAAGGAAATTAATAATTACAATAATAATAATAATAATAGAAATTAAATTAATTACCATATGTATTTATCATAAAGATACTAATAATAATAATAATAATAATAATAATAATAATAATAATAATAATAATAATGTTTGTTTTCCATGGAAGTCGCTATTATTAGTATTAATATTAAAAAGGATAAGTTACGGTCGTTTCTCCGATATCCTTATCTATCAAGAATGTCCGTTGCTAATATTACTTATCGATAGAATGCAAATATTTTCCGTCAGTAATGCCCATTGTAAAATGACATTTTTATTGTAGAAATACATATATGTTAAGGGTTAAGAGGAAAAAGAAAAATATTAGGTATACTTTCATAATAAAAATTGAAGTAAATGTTAACTTATAGTGAAAATGGATGTTTATAAAAATATTATATTTTTTTAGAAGTGTTAAAAAATTTGAAATTAAATTTTAGTAAAAGCGTTAAAATTCAATTTGATACTTTTGTGAATAAAATTATATTTGCTTCCTCTTGTTTAGTATTATTGTGATTACGAGATTAATTTAGTTGGCTAATGCTTTTTCAAGCAGAATTCAAAGCCGCTTCAACCTAATAGCCTTTACCCCTGGGTTGGGATTTTTTAAATTAGTCAAGGGAAACGGTCAACTCCTAGATAATACATGTATGTATTCTATCCATCTGCAAGCGTCTTTAGTAAACCTATGCTCCATTGTTAAACTGGAGATCAGGAGGATGTTTTTACAAGATAAACTAAAGAAAGACTGAACTACAGCAATGGAAGCCAAGCTACCTGGATAACCAGGTATGCTTGTATATATATATTGCTGGATATGCTTTTGCCATTTATCACTGTTTACAAACTCCATAAATAATTGGATTAACGAGAAACTCGGAAGCTTACTCCTGTTTGACCAAAAAAGAAGCAGCTAAGCTAAATAAGACAAGCTGTGTTCTCCATTTATTCACCAACATTACCAATGAAATATTCTTCATCTTCTTTTGCCATAGTAACAGGCAAGCATGCAAGAATCAATGGCTACAAAAATGTAAAGAAAGGGTTATTAAAGAAAAGGGAGGTTTGAAACTAAAGCCGCAGAAGACATGAGCCGCGACAAGTTCCTGCTTGTTATCTAACTCCATTTAAGTGGCAGCCCATTCTTTACGGATGTCAAAAGTATAATTAATCTCCAAGTAGCACTTTTGATCATCATCAACAAACTGAGAACGTCAGAAAAGAATCATAAGACCAACAACAGATTGTGAACGAAAGAATAAAAAAGATTTTAAACCATTGCAATCTTGCACTAAATTTATGACGATGAAAAGGGTAGGACTAATATCATTAGATTGCATGTCAACGTCAAAAAGCGACAAGACAAGCACCCAAAAAATATAAGTAGAATGATGGAAATATTCAGTAGAAACAAACCCTGGATTTTGCTGTATAAGATCCCCTAGCAAAAAGACCAGATGGGGTGACCTCTTCAGGCATTACATGTGTGTAAGCCTCCGGTTGAGGACTGAAAGTCCCGATCATCTCTTTTGTGCTGTCCACTGAAATGACATTCATATTTAAATAACATCCAAGTGTTCATATTTAAAATTAGGCTGGTCACTAGCAGCTCACCCTTCACACCAGTTTTCCAGACATTGTTGGTGTACTTGAGTCCAGACACAATGTTGTTGCTGACTTTGAAAGAGAACTTTAGGTTATATTGGCATCCTTCTTTCAATGTGAACCATGACCCCTTGGGTTTCCCATCTTCCGGAATAGAAAGGACAATGTCAGCCCTCCCAGGAGATATGATAGACAGCTCAAGAAATTTCACTTCAGGATCAAGAGTCTCTGTAACCAATTTCACAAACAGAACAAAGTCACCTCAGTCTAGTAATATTCTTTAACAAAAAGAAAACAAGCCACATTCTCACCTAAACCATTAAAGTCTGTGAATATCTCATCCTTCTAGCCTGTTTATGGAATAATTTTTTCTCACAATAAAGCATATGAACACATGGTTAACAAGCTGGACATCAAAATTATGGGAAGAATATTCTTTTGATTTTTGACTATTTAGCATTTTAATTAAAAAAAAAAACTTAGCGTCTGAAATGCTGCAAGGGGCCTCAACTAATAGCTCGCTCACTATAGTATTTATGGCTAAACTGGAAACAACCAATAAAATCAACATAAGACCCAAGATACACTGGCAATCCAATCTTTCTGAGACTAGCAGCAAGTCAAGATAGGACAAATATTGAAACCAGTGCATAAAAAGTTTTGGCACATATTATAGTAAACAATTAAAAGGAATTTGTCTGTAAGCATATATTGGAAGAAATTGTCCATACCTGCAAGGCCCTTATACATAAAATAGTCTTAGTTATTGAGACAAAAGTTTGAACATTACCTCCAATATTTTCAAAGTCAACGCTTCCAAGAAGCTGTTCCTTCCATTTCCTGAGACTCTCATCATCCTGAATTCTCAAATTCCAGGGACAAAAAAAAAAAAAACATTATCAGCTATCACCAAATACATAGATTCAAAAATGAACTCTCCTTTTAAACTAAATTGCAGGAGAGGGGATGTGACTGATCACCTTATCCTTTTCAAGCTGTTCTTTGAGGGTGTACTGAGGACCAAGCTGAATTTTATGGCTTCCCTCTTCATCTTCCTCATCCTCAGTTGCACACAAAGAAGTTTCACTTGCATGCCTCCTCATTCCAACTCTTCCTCCGTCATTCCCCTGTTCGTCAGCAGTTTTTGTTTCCAAATCATCACTCCCCTCTCCAACTACTTCCTTCTCTTTGTCTTCTAACCCCATGTTACTAGAACTTGACACGGCTCCAACAGTCAAAGACATCAACTCATTAATGGTAACAAGCTTTGCTCACGACACAAACAAAAGAAAACTACAACAGAAACAGAGATTACATGAGAAGATGGTTAGTTATGCCAAAGACAGGAGATGAAAGATATTCTTTAGAAAATCGAAAATGGGAGTATAGAAGATAATTAGAAAGTGAAAAGGCACTTTGTAGGATGTCAAAAGGGAAAGGCGTCGATAAAGGCAAAGATTATCTGTTCTTAGGATACGGAGATCCAACAAGATAAAAGGTATAAAAGGGCCGCCACAAAGAGAACAGGAAGACAAAAGAGAAACTGGACTTTTCTTGTCTCCTAGCTTTAGCTTAGCCTCTTTGGTGGTGGTGGGTTGGTGTTCAAATTAAGCAAAAAACCAACGGAAAAAGGAAGAGGCAGAGTGGTAGTGACATGAAGAAAAGGTCGTGTGGTGATCCGAAAAATGAGAGAGGATCAGCCAAAAATATGGGAGGTCAAGTCAAGTAGGAGAGAGTGTTGGTACTAAGTCATTGCCTAAGATTGAGGAGGACAATTATATTTGACTTTGACCCTTTCTTTCTATAAAAGAATAACGATGGCAGGCCAAAATATGCACGGTATTCCTCTCTATAATTAAAATGTTAATAGCTATTTTGAATTACTGGCCCTCTTTACCCTATCTCCTTTGTTTTCTATTTTTTTTTGGCCGTGAACTTTTCACGTATAGTTTTTGTTGTGCCAAATAAGTTTTAAAAACTTAGGCTATCTAACTCGTAAATATACGAGATAATTATAATTAAATACTCATGGTCGTCTGTTAAGGAGATGAAATCGGTCCATTCAAATTAACTTTGAATAAAAACAAAGGCAATCTTAAACACTTTAACCCAATTTGTTGAGAAAAGAATTTAAATAAAATAAAATAAAAAGTAAACTAATTTAATTAGAGGTAAATGACTGTTTGATTAATCAATGTAGTAAGCTCCTAAGAAATTAGTTTTACTAATTTAATCTCCTATAAATGACTAAGGCAAATTGACTGAATAGTTGGCTTGCTAAAATTAACAATTAGGTTTTAAAATCAAATCAAATAATAAACTGATCTAATTTTCATATTCGACAAGTCTATTGTCCAAATCAATTATTTAAACCCAACTGACAATTACACTTAAGTTAATGTATTTCTAATTCATAACTTAAGAGCCTATAATTTCTTGATATAATATTAATCTTCTTCTCTCAATTCTCTATTTAATATCAAAATAATGCAAAAGCTGGACACACTATTACATTTAATAAGTTCAGAAATTATAGAAAACAACAAGACAATCAAATAGTAACTTAATCATGCATAATCGATTAAATCAGATCCATTAACTCTTAAGAATAAACAATCATCCCACAACGGAATAAAATTTTTTCAACATATTCATTAAATTCAATCCCATGTTTAATGTAAACAGAGAAATAAATTTGATAAATAGAAGAAATAAATTTAACAAACATAATGAAGAACTCTCGAACGGATAAGAGTTGGCGGTGAATCTCCTGCCCAATGTGGCCCTCTATTTTTACCCCACTGGCTTTGCTCACGCTCCCTGACTTCAGCTCATGCTTTCTACCTTTACTATATTCTATTTTGCCCAGAAATTGTTGCTTACATCGACATCCCCTTCTTTTTATAACTACCTTTATTTATAAAGAGAGTCTAGGGTTTAATGTGATCTTTCTTCTTTTTTTAGGTGTAATTGTAGCGCCCCTTACCATAGCGTACACTTCGGGAAGCCCGGAGGTCATTTCGGTACATATCCTATGATAAGGGCGGGTTACTATCGATCACTACATTCACTTTACTTGGCATCATATCATTATTCACTTATAAAGCATCATAGAAAAATCACAATATTTTAAAACCAACTTTTTTCCTCATTTCATTTCACAAAAACTAAAAGTCTACATTGTACCTTTAAACACTTACTACATGTACATCATCAAAACCTAGTATAAAAGTACTAAATGAAAGAGAAAAATATACAAAGTCTATCTAATCTATCCAAAAATCTCAGCTGACCGACCTTTGAGCCATGACTTCTCTTGCCAAATCACAATCTACATGGCTGGTAGAACCTCTCAATAGCTAGAGTCGTCTCTCAATCCTGAAAAGACAATATTGCAATTTTGGTGAGTTTTGTGAACTCAGTGAGGTAACCATCATTGATGGTTCACTCAATTCATGCAACTCATCATTTCACATAACAAATATTTCACAAAATTGTACTTTACATCAGTATCACATTTTCATTTAAGCATAGGCAAATTTTTGCATTTTAATCAATCAAACATACCTATCAAAATGCATATGGAATGCTTATGAGACACTTTTCTAATTGTTACGTTGTTGTGACCGAGTACTTAAAATGTCCTGTATCCATTTTAGATACTAGGCTCATTAATAACTGTCTCTTATCTAATGAGGATACAGGGCTCATTATACATAGTAAGCCTTAGGCTCTTAATCACTGTTTGAGCTTAAGGCTCTTTGCACACGTTGAGCTTTAAGCTCTGATCGGTGGCTACTCTGGTCACAACTGCCATTATCTAATCATGTATTTATGTATGGAATACATCTCACATTTTCAATCAATCATGTCATAACACATTTATTTCTTCACATTAACATTTAAGCGACACTTCAATATACATTCCACATTTCACAGTCATCCATAGTCATCGGATCTTCTGTCCAAAATCAACAATCAAGCTGCATTCATTAAATCATTTCAAAAAAGAAATTAAGCACACAAGTAATTAAGTGAGACCATTTAGGTTACTCACAAGTTGCTCTCGAAACTAATGCCTGGAAGTTCTGGCAACGTTTGGAGGTTGACGTTCCAGTTGCTCCTTTATATCAAACACTATACACATATATCACAATTTGTACAATCATAAGTGTTTAATAATGCATATGTATGAAATGAAATATGTATAATTCAATGCTCATGAAAATTCCGAGTATTTATCCATAAATTTCATCGCAAAGTCATTCTCATATCAAAACTTATCTAAGTACAATTTATACTTAGGCTATGCCTCACTAAATTAATAAAGTCATACTTTTGAGTCTACTGTTCACATTCAATTAGAAAGTGAAACTGATGTAATTTGGTCATATCCTCTTCTAGAAAAGTGTTCCTCTATGTCTTATGTTTCTATTGACACCAAAATCTCTTAATTTGGTTCAGTAATTTGGAAGATATGCCTCAAATATTTTCAGGCTAGCTTTTCATATTCAAAAACAGTGTACTAAGCATAACTTCCATCCAAAAATTAACCATTTTAGAGACTGAATCACAATTTGATTTCTCATATGATTTGTATCTCTATGTCTCTAGTTTATTCCAAATGAAAGATCATCTCGTTCGGACATCTAGAGAAGAAGTTATGGTCAAAAGAAACAAGACTGTACAGATAATGGAGACACTGAGATAGGGTTTTGATTTAATCACAACCCTGTCTCAATTTAATCCATAATCAAACTAGGTTAATTTCAAATCTTATTCAAGCCTAAATGCATCATAAGAAAGTACCCAACTATTTATTGTTTCAATCATCATTTAAACGAAAGATAACTCACGATGATGGCCTTCCCACTATCATGGATGACGTCCCACCATCGTGGTATACACAACAAAAATTTTCCGGCCTTTCTTCATTTCCCACGATTGTGGATGGGCTATTATGTCTGAAGGTTTTACAGTCACTTTCATCTATATTTTCCAGATTCCTAACTTTTTACTTACTACATTCCATACCTTATGCATAGTTCATCTTTTCTAGCTTAACTCCTCATCATTTTCATCTCTATTTTAACTTAAAAACACTTATCAAACAGACCATACATTATTATTTATCAATTATACAAAACATAACATCAATGTATAAATTCATTCATTAATGTTTTAGCTCACCTTCATCTTCATTATCAAATTCCACTTTATCTTTAAGCTATCATCTTAATTCTCTTCATTTTAAAAACATAACTAGACATCTTTGTTAACATAACTTTCACCATTATTATACCCTTAATTTACAATCTATTTCCTCTACATAATAGTCTATAATCCATGATTTTCATACTCTCAAAATAGAACACAAATGTACATTCATTCATCAATTTTTTTCACTTATTATTAACAAAAAAATAGGACATAAACATCTTTTCGATCATTAACTTTCAGTTCTCATTCATACACCATTTTCATTATTAATCATCTATAAACAATACATGATCTATTATTTATCATTTATATGAAAATAGAGCATCACTAATTATTTATATCTTCATCAATATATCATCACTCTTCAGCCACCATTTTTATGATCATTAACTCTTAAAAACATCTTTATATCAGCTTATGACTTATTATTCATCACATATGAAAAAACAAAACATATATATGCTCGTTTCTTCACTCACGTTTTAATATATGTTCATCTCCATTTTATGGTCTATCAACTTCTAACTATCATCAAAATATTTCTTTTTAAAATAACCTCATGAGATCATCAAGATACTTACTTGTTTTAGCTCAAAAACTTCTTCAATCACCATGAAACCCTAGCTCCTCCATAATACACAATCATCAACATTTAAGGTGGAATAAAATGGGTCTTTTAGTAACAAGATGATAAAGTCAATCAAAATGGAAGTAGCAAGTGATGGACGAGAACAAAGTCCACAATGGTGAGAGTTAACATTGCATAAATGGAGAAGAAGAAATGAAGAAGATGAAGAACAATAAAAACAGAGCATTTAACCAAAGAAGTAAAAATGAAAGACTAGAATAGTTGTCTTTCATTTGAACATAACAAAGAAAGGTGTGTGGCAAGGTAAGTGACACTTGTCGCTTGCCATATGTCACCACCTTATGGTTTCCAATGGGTTCTCTTTAATAACCAGTCCATTTGTCTTCAATTTCTAGTCCAATTATCTCTCAATTTTCTATGACACTTGTCACTAAATCCTAATGTCACTTACCAATAATTTCTGCTAACATTGACATTATTTCTACTAATTTGTCTTGCCACTTAGCATTTTTCCTAATCCAAAATACTCATAAATATCATAAATTTCTCAAATTTTCACCAAAAATTCTAGATCAATATTTATACTCACCAAATCAATTTTTAAGACACAACATTCACTACTCACATCATAATCACTTTAATAAAAATCTTTTATACCTAAAAATGTCAAATAAGTGTATGAACAGGTACTGTAATGTGTATTAAACAATCAAATTCACATGTGTGTGTGTGTGTATGCTAATATTATGCATAGAAGTATGAAATGAATTTTTCTAATCTCTCGTTGCTATTTCTCATTTACATAAATCTAGTGTTATAACCCTTAATATGGAAAAGGAATGTTAGAGTTTTCTAATAAGAACCAATTATCTATGACATGATTATTTTGTTCACATACCTCACATCCTTACTGAATTGCCTTAAGTAGACTGAAAGATGTGGCTTTCAAGCAGTTCAAATGTATAGTTAGATTCACTACTTTAGCTTGCAATGCTATCATTGAATCCACAACAAATAGTCCTTTTTGATCTCTAAAGATTGGCTACTGTTTACATTTTTCCCATGTCCATAGATAGCTATTAGTTGCCATCTCTTCTAATAGATCATGTGCTACTTTAACTATTTTCATTATTAAAGAGCCATCAGCTACAACATTAATGGTACCTTGTATGGGTGTGTTCACTACATTATAAAACATTTACAGAAAGAACTCCTTTATGAAGCTTTGATATAGACAGCTCCTTTATAATTCCTTGAATTTATCGCTTGCTTCATACAAAGACTCCTTGTCATTTTCCTATAAAATTTTAATTCCTTTGTGATCCTTATAGTCTTTGTCAAGGGGAAGTATTTAGCTAAGAAGGCTTGCACTAACTGCTCCCATATTGTGACATTTTTTGGGTTGAGTGAATTTAACCATGCTTTAGCTCAAACTTTAAGTGTAAAAGAAAAGAGCCCCATCTTGTCTACATCTTGCAATAGCTCATTGTACCTAAATGTATCACAAATCTCTAGGAAATTGGCCAAATAAGGATTGGGGTCCTCATTGGCCAGTTCATTAAATTACACATTGGTTTGTAGTAAGTTCAGTAGTGCTGGTTTGATTTCAAACGTAATAGTTTGTACTAGTGAACTTCTAATCCCTTGTTGATTGACATTGAACCCTAGCCTCATAAAGTCCATAAGGGTTCTTTATTGTTCTCATTGGTTTCCTTCCTCCACCATTGTTCTTTCTATTAATTCTTGGTGTTTAGCTTTCCGAATCTCTCTTTCTTGCTTTGTGATGTCTATAGTTGATCTATCTTCTGATTTGTTTGAGCTCTAAGTGGCCCTTGTGTTCATTCATCTACATTCACACAAGAGAAAAGTATCAATTCCTTAAATAAAAGGAATTTAAATTAAATATGATGCTAATTCAATCCTTGGCAATGACACCAAAAACTTGTTTGTAGTTTTATATAAAAAAACTTTCGTAGTTTAAGTATACAAGTCATAACTTGTAGTATAAAATATATCATTCCTATGAGGATTGGATTAGTCACGTAACAAATTGAATGCACATTATCTAAGGTAATAACATATTGAATTAATTGAAATTAAAATAAACTAATAAAACCAAACAATAGAATAAGTGAAGCTAGCAATAAGAATGAAGTTAATCAATAATAGAAACTTAGGGGTTATTCTATCCTTGTTTTGTCGTCCCTTTTTCTTGTTAATTGAATTATGTTTGATCTTAGATATCCTAATGTTTTGATTACCCTCTCTTAAGTTCTAATCAAGTAATCCCAATAGAAATTGATAACAATTGAATTGAAACTTCTCGATTCACAAAACCACTCCTAACTAGTCAATTAGATTTGAAGCAATCGTAAGGATAATTAACTCACAATTAAGATCTCTCTTTAATTGTTTATTAATATGATGTAATTTTTGTATTCTTGACGTTTCAGGGCTACTTCTAGAATTAATACAAGTGGGAAAACCCTAGTGTGTGCATAATGGGAATGTATGATCATGCTAGAGGGTTCATCCCCGTATAGCTAACATGCGTAATAGTGTATGTTCTTATTATTTCCTTCTTCATCTTTTCTTCAATTTTTCATATTTCCACTTGTTAACAAACACATCAAGCAATCCTTAAAACATGATATTAAGATCAAAACCTTGCTCTAAGGCAATCAAACAATTAAGACATATAGTAACACTAACAAGATCACAATTCTAAGACCTAAACACATGATTATCATCTAAGAGAATACTTAAAAACACGCTTAAACATCTAGAAAAAAATACTATAATATACACTTATCACCTATATACAATGGATAAGACAATATGTTTCAACAGTTTCTTATAGCGTTCTATTCAATGGTATCCTGACTAAGCTAATCAAAAGAGCAAGGGGAATATGGTAAGGTGATCCCATATCCCTTTATTCGTTTGTTGTGGCTCTGAAAGTTATTTCGAGAATAACCAAGTACACAATCAATTTAAGGAAGATATTTATGTTTCATAAGGATTATAAAAGAATGGAGATATGTAGTTTGGATTTTGTAAATGATTTCTCTAAAGTTTATCCACACTCTATTATAGCCCTTAAGAATTCAATTGAAACCTTTAAAGGTTTTTCTATATTATTAATGAACAAGGAGAAAAGTCGCCTCTTCCTATCATCTTCAACGTCTCATTTATCTCTCAATATCTCTTCTCTAATTGTTCTTAAGGAAATCCAACTTCCTTTTACGTTTTTTTCAGCTCCCCATTTCACATAAGAGACCAACGTACAGTGACTTCTTGCATATAATATCTTGAATAAAGAAAGGGATTGATAAATTATGTAATTATCCCCTAACATTTACTCATTAATATAACAAATCAATGTTGTCTTGTATACTCTACATTTCCATTGGATAGCTCATATAGCTTCACTTACCTCACTCATTAAAATAATAGGAAAAACTCCTATAGAAATTTCTCTAATCAGGTTCCTCAAATGCTCCTTATATGAATAAATTTTCTTGGAAAATTGATTATCTTCCTAAAGCTAAAATAGGACAAGGAGTTGCTTAATTGGAACACAGTAATTCTACCCTATATATCAAAATAGCATGGATTGCTAATTGATAAAAAGCCTTTATAGGTTATATAGATTCAATCTTATTATATGATGAAATCAAACTTCTGGTCCTACAATCCAAAGGCTAATAATTCATGGACTATGCTTGATACTTTCAAGCTAAGGGACAAAGTTAGAAACTAGTTTAGGATTTTCGTAGTGGATGGTTCTAAGACAAGATTTTGGACAAATCTTTGGTCTCCTCCAACCCTTTAATGGAAAATGACTCTTTCTCACATTTAAGATCAATAATTTATGATGAGACCTCTATCAAAGATGTTTTATTCTTTAATGAATATAACCTCAATTCATAATAATGCAATAGATTGGTTGCCCTAGCTCCTAGTTCCTTAATCAAGAACATTTCAAAAGATAACATCATATGGCTGAATCAATCTTCTTGAATCTTCTCCAAAATTTCATATAGATATGATCTCCATCAAAGAAATATGAAAGTGTCATGGCTTAATTTGGTTTGGTTTGGTTACCTAAGCCATTCCTAAAATTTCTTTTATCTTATGGTTGGCTATACATAAAAATTTTTTAACTAGGGACAGATGTGTTATCACTCAGGCAATTACACTTATATCTTATACTCAAATTCAACTGAATCTTTTAGCCATTTATACTTTAAATGTACTTATTTTAATTATCTAATGAGTTGCATGCTGATCACATTGATTCCTTTTATCAATCAGTCTATTACATGGAGAGATATTTTGGAGTTGATCATTAAAAACGATAGAGCCTTGACATCTATATCTAGAAATCGAACCTGTATTTGGAAGAGCAGCAAGAAATTTAAGGTTAACTAGTCAAAAGTAAACAAAGGGAGCAAGTCTTAAGAGAGATTGTCAAGTAGATCAAAAAGCACTTACTGATGTTAAACCTGCAGCCAAGCTAAGTTTTGGTTTTGTTTATCTTATGTTGAGTTACAAAGAACTAGCGAGAGAGTAAGAATGTGGATCTTTTGGAATTGGTGCTTTTAATGATTGACCTTGGGAAACTAGCAACATCACAAAGATAAAGTGATGTTGCCGAGGGATATGGCTCTAAAGGAATGCTTATTCAAAATAAGGAATGAATGCCTACCTAGGTATGGATATCTTAGCAGATCATATGTTTTAAAGATGACGCTATAATACTGACCTTAATTGGATTAAGTTAAATAATGGTCCACATTAGCTTTGATCGTATGGCCATGTGTTTTTTCATCGGTATTGCAGTAGGATTGCTCCACAGCTGCCATTATGTTGCATACATCTTTTTTTTTCATTATATAAAAGAAATATTTTAAGTTTTCAAAAAAAAAATTATAAAAGGTTAAGTGCACCATAAACAATACAACACAATCAAAATAATATTGTCCTATGCATTAAAAATGTAATATACTGCATTGGAAAAATAATCAACAAAAGATTATAAAAATTAATTATAAATAAAAAAGTAGTTAATTGTGTAAGCTGATAATAATTGAAAAGTCCAGTCGTAGAAGACTACTAACAAATTTGGATAACTTACTTTATTCTAATCTTTTGGGTTAAAAGAAATGAATGGTTTAGGTTGAATCTAACCTGACTTCACCGCGACCTGCCACATTGCCTGCACGATTAGACGAGAACCCAACTGTTTTGAAATATTTAGCTTCAACGAATAATATTGTCGTTAACTATGTTAATGGACACTAAGACCAAAAGAGGTTGAACGAAGAACATATTCATCAACTAATTTAACCGTTGATTTTCTCTGGAGAAAAGGGGCAACAATGGCTGCTCTGCTTTCGTCAAAGTCAGTAGTGACGAGGGGCAAGGATGAGGTGTATGTTGCAGCAGTGCCGCTGAGAGCCACAAAAGGACTAGGTCAGCTATTAATGTCTACTGCTTACTCTTTCAATATCTGGGACTTGCAGCATTTCATGGTCGTCATTAAACCCAATTCACCTTCTCCCAATTCTAAGGTTCTTTTCTCTTCCTTCTCTATCATCTCTAATGTTTGCTCTATAATCTACTCGTTTATCTTGTTTCAGATTTTGTTTTTCGTTTCTCTCTCAGAATTCTCCAATTCGCTTTGATTTTCGTTCTTAGTACTTCAATATCTAGTCATATGAATGGCTGCTTTTTCTAGCAAAAATTTTAATGTATTCCTTCCTCTGTTGTTCTGTTAAAGATATACAGACTCGAATCCCATTATATATGATTCATTTAATTAGGCCACTGGAACTTCTTTGAACTATATATAATGCAACATTTGCTTTCAATGGCATTCTCTAACAAAATTTCGTGTTATATGATAGCCTGTTGTTTTCGGGTTTCAGCCCAAAGATCCTGAGAATATATACACGGCACTTGCTGTTATATCTGGCAGAGCAACTCCTGGTGAGGCTAAGCAAATTGCTGATATGACTTGTTCTGCTTCTATCTTGTTTGTTCTCTTTAAGGTCCTCAAACCTGTGACTTGTGGTATATGTATTTCCACCCATATCAACAAGGATTGTCGGTGCTTTTACTACTTAGATACTCTGTTATGTAACATAGAATTTGACAAGTAGTGCTTTTCTTTTATTTTCGCTCTTGGATTTTCATTTTTGGTATGCTCTTATACTGGAAATGTCAGTCGTTTGGACGGATCACCATTAAAAAAGGGATACATGTTCATCTCAAGAAGATTTTGTTGAATTTTAGCTCAAGATGCTTATACTGTGGTTACTTGACATCCACTTGAGTCAATAATTCTTTTCAGTTTTAAGTAGGTACATGTGCTCTTCCTTGATGGTTTAGAAAGAATAGGAAAATGTATGAACTTTTAAAATACGAATAATCAAAAGAAACAGAAATCTGTATTTCATCATTTTTATGATGAGATGTCCACTTCTTTCAGGTGTTGTTCTTGTGAAACAGTTAACTAAATTGCCAAAAAGCAGGTGCTGGTTTGTTGGATCCTCCAGTCTGCATTCTGTAAATCTTGCAACTAAATTTAGCGATCGATGGGACATGGATTTGAGGGTTGGCTATCATGATTGTCGTGACTATGCTGAGGGTACACAAAATTGCCTAAATTCGTGTTTTCAGATGCTGCTTTTGATTGTTGTTCTGACAGAAAGCTAATATGAGCTGTGTTCAACACGGCAATGCTAATTTGTAGGATTGGTAGAGCTTCTTACTGGGGAAAAGCATGTTTTGGGGCGTCTACGGACAAGTAATGTTTGAGGGGTTCCGATGGAAGACCAAATGAAAAGAGCATACGACAGTTTAACAAGTTCGCCATTTGTTTTATGAATGAAGAATCGCAAGTACTTTAAGGTCAGCAAATTATACATTTGTATTGCATTTGAATCTTTGACTTGAAATTTCAAGTTTGATCAAATTAATGGCTGAATCCTCAATATTAGTCAAAATTAAGAATGATTTTTCAGCAGCATAAGCGATGGAATACTAGCAGGTTCAAAATCCTGGCAGCAATGGTCCACCAGCCATCAGTTTGTATTCTACATTTTTTATGTTGGTAACGTTAAATCATATCAATGTTCTAACAAGAAGTCTGGATATAAAATTGGTAAAGGGAAAGTATAAGTTCAAAGCTTTAACCACTTTCTCGTTATTATTAAACAGCTATATATCTAATTATAATTAATGAAATTAGGGACTCAATATTCATATTAGAGCTAAATGATATATCTCTTTCGCTTTCCAGTTCTTTCTCCACTGCTTCTTCACTAGGAGTCCCATGAGTAGTCTTCTCAAGATTCTCAAACTCCTTTCCACACTGTAAGGTTTCCGCACTAGCATTCTTTGGATTTTCCTCGGGTTGCAATGGTTGCATCTCTCCGCTTTGTGATTCTAGACGGTTGATAGCTACCGTCAACTGACCCCATTTGGCTTACCTAATTCTGGATTTTAGACTTATGTCTTGCTAGAATTGTATCACATCCTGTTGAAATCGCAAAGTATTAGTAGCAAGATACATAACTAAGTCTTCCAAAAATGTACCTGAGTTGGAATAAGAGAAATTTGGTCTATGCGGGAATTGTTATGCATCTTGCAACCTACCCCGGTAGTTTTGTTGGCTATCCCTTCCATAACTAAAGTTTGTATAATCACTCCAAACTTGATAATAAGATTAGGAATATGGGTTAAGGAAAAATTTTCCACCAATAGCATTGACATACTCCTTTCACTGTGTTCTTTTTATACACAATCACCCAAAAAATTGTGAAAAGATCAAGAAATAACTAAAAAAACTAATTATAACCATTGATGTACAAAACACCAATTGAAATCAAAAACTAAAACTAAAACTAAAACACCACACTCTCCAACAACGGTGCCAAAATTGTTGTTATGTGCAAATGCACTACAACTAATGAAGGGAATCAATGTTTAGGATATGGGAGAATTGGTTGGAATCAAACACTACAAGAAATTGTATTTTTAGTAAAAGTGAAAGTTGTCACTAAAAGTAGCAATATTAGTCACTATTATTAATAGTGTCCAATTTTTGAAGTCGTCACCTCCCATCACAAATACCTCCATCACTAATGAAATAGTAACTAATTTAAGAAATGGTCATAATTATGCAACACCTTTGTGACATAAATACTAACACTACAAGTTGTGAAATGTGTGACAAAACTATATAGTTACAATAACTTTACATATTTATGACAAATTTATCGTCACAAATAATATAACATAATGACGAATTAAGTTGTAACAGTAATTCATTTTATTATGACGAAAATGCCGACACTAAAACCTATCAAATGTGTGACAATAATATATGCTCACAAGAACTGTACTTATTAATGACAAGTTTGTTGACACAAATAATATAAAGTAGTAACGAATAAAGTTGTAACAGTACTTCATTATATTGTGACATAAGTGTCTACAGTAAAACCTATGAAATGTATGACAACACTATATGGTCACAGTAACTTTACATATTTATAACAAGTTTGTCGACACAAATAATATAAAATAGTGACGAATAAAGTCGTAACAATACTTTATTTTATTGTTACGACATTATCACCACTAAAATAATTATAAATAGTGACAGAATATTGTCACTAATATTTTAATAAAAAAGTGTCAACATCATTTCACAAAAATGAAAATTGGCTCATACAAAAAGTATTGGCACTAATGTGTTTATTATTATCATTAATAAAACTATCAATTCATCAACGAAATTACATTAGTTGTAAAAGAAATTTGCATAAGTGGCTATATTGTCTATCAGATTTCGTCACAAGTATGAAAGTTATATGTTACAATATTTTTGTCTCTAAATAAAGAATATTTGTTACAATAAATTTATCACTAATGTTTTCATATTTGTCACCAATAAAATAATATTATTAAATTTTACAATTTAATTACTTAATCGATAAAATTTTTTGCATTGGTGGCTATAAAATAGAAGTTGTGACCAATGATATAGATTTTTAGTGTGTAGATATTATCAGACAAGCAAATAAAAATTATTAGTATATATAAAATATATAAAAATCACCAAAATGTACAAAATTCTAATTTCTAATATATAAAATTGGAAATTTTAATATCCAAGAAGATTATTTATTACAATTATCTGAAACTACTACGTACTAATTTAAGCTAAAACTCTCTAAGGTAAAATTTCTTAGCTATTCTTCAGGATGAAGTTTACTGTAGATTTGTTTCTTATAAAATAAATAAAAATAAAATCAATTAATTATTTTATAAAATATTAAGCTATAAATTTAGTGCTAGCATTTTATAATAATATAATGATAATGATAAGAAGTGATACTAAGTATTCTAGATTTTATAAATTTATAAACTTACATGAGTAGTTAGAGTATTTGATATTGTGGCACTTGATGAATCTTCAATTAAGGTAGAAGAATTGAGTAACAAACTAGGAATTCGTCTAGTATTTGCGAAATGTGCAAAAATAGCTAAAATTTGTTTCATTTATGTGGCTTGCTTCTCAATAGCTGCATCTTGAACTTGAATCTTCTCATTTTGAGCTTGACACTTTTCTTATCATCCTCAAACATCTCTTTCCAACTAAAGACACGAATTGTGCAAGTTGTCGAATGCATATAGTAACTTCCGACTTGAAAAGGCTGGCATACTTACCACATACCTTATAGTACAAAGGAGGAAATTGAACATCAATTTGTTTTCCTTCAGCTTTCTTCTTGGCAAGTCCAGCATTAATTATTGTTCCTCATCCACATTTTTTAGAATTTACATTTCCTATTTTAAAAAAATTAATAGACATATAAAATATTATATTAAAAATTTAAATGTACAATCATATAATTTTGAGGATCACATTACCAGTACTAATAACTTGTCCTTTTAGCCTAGGTGCATTATTTGGAGTTTCAACTGTAGCGCCAAACTGTTGATTAAAAGCCTCTATAGCTTTTGACTCCTCTACTATACAGGGTCATTTTGTTCATCATCTATATTTGATAAAGATCTACAATTATTAACCATCTTGTAGTTTTGCATATAAATTCCAGCTTTAACCGTCTTGCACTTTTAAAAATAAATACATATTAGGAACAAATAACATACACCGCTAAAAAAATTGTACGAAAAATTAATGAAGTCAACAAACAGAAAAAATAAGAAAAAACAAATATCTTTGAGTCACTTTCCACTCTATATACTCAAATTGATGATAACAACAATAACCTTGACTATTATTGGCACCATTGGCCTCCTCATGTCATTCTATTTTGTGCATTATCTTTTCTCATCCATAAAGATTGACTAAAAGCTAGCTTTTGTTTTATTCACAAATAGTTGTGGAAGATAGTTCAATGGGAAACGCAAGTTTAATTGATTTATATTTTTTTAATTGCTTTCACTGAATTCCCTTAGATAGATGATGATCTTGTTTTGTAAGAAAGACTTGTATAGGAAAACATCTACCAAGGCCTATTATACATTTAAAATTAGGAAGACATAATACTAATATTGATCTTTCTTAAAAAAAATAACCTTGACTATTTCACAATTCACTCAACTCAGAACTACAAGCATACAGTTGCTTTATATACACTTAAGCAACGACTGCAAAAAAGGTGATACCTTTACATTTTCCTAGTCTACGTAGCTGACAACTGAAAATAAATTGTACTAAATACAAGTTCATAAATCATATTAATACAAGTTCTCGATTTTGAAATTAGAAAGGAAAAGCATAAAGAAGATAGAAAATAGAAAGAAGCTTTAAGTACAGTAAGAATATGTTATATGAGGAGACATTTTTCATGAAGAAGTAGTTTTTCCCAAAGTAAGGTGAAGGTGGTGAAGGTTTCCAACAGGTGAAGGTGATGGAGGTTTCCGGCTATTCAAGTGATGTGATAAAAGATTTATAATCCAGACGCAACCATTAAAAGTGAACAGGACGAAGAGAAGTAGTCATAAGTAGTGTGATGATCTAGTGCGTGGTGGGTGGTGGAGGTTGAAAGAGAAGCAGTGACGAAGCACTATAGAATCTGTCAAGTTTATATGTTTTTATCAAAGCTTATCAATTGGGAATCGATGGTAAGAGAAAGAGTAGCTCCATGGTTAGAGAAACAGTAGTTATACTAGAAAGAGTAGTTCCATGAGTCTGTTGAGTTTAGAGTAACAGAGTAATGCTAAAAAAACTAATGTATTAAACTAAATCTTGTAAGAATGTGTAAGCTTAGGCTAATAGTTCTTCGGAAAAAAAAGTTGGCAACTTGAGACGAAGACTCGTTGTTGGCAATTCAGTAAAGAACCCATCAAACAGTAAGATCAGAATAATAAGTTAAACAAACGAAAATGGCCATTCACTTGTTAGTATTTGAGCAAAGGAATTGGAAGATGAGGAGAGAAGATTGCAATGACGTAGAGAGGAGAACTAAGCCCATGAAGATTAAGCAATTTATTGACACCACACATAACAAGTTTCTTGAGTAAGTGACTATTCATAGTTCTTCTTCTTCCAGATATCAACTCCTCTTTTTTTGTTTCATTTTTTCTGATTGGTTTAATTGTATTACTATGTTGTCATTTTATTGTTTGACAATTAATTACTCTCCTAACGCAGTTCTTCAATTTTCCTCTATCAATCCAATTTTTTAATTTTGAAAAAAACTATTTCATGTTAAAAATTTTAAATTTTATGTCATAGTTTAATTTTTATAATAAAATTTTATATTTTATAAATTTAAAATCAAATTTAATATTTTTACAATACATAATAAATATAGATAAGATTAATTTAATTTTTATCATAAGCTATTATGTTAGTAGGATAGTTACAAAAATTTTGATTTTATTCATCTAATAAAAATAATTGATTTTAGATAAAAAATTTTAAATAAATTTCTATTTCAAAGTTTTGCTTAGCAGATATCTATTGATATGTAAAATATTACTTTTGTAATATCAATATATGTAGTTTGAATATTTTATAAGAAAATATTTAAATTTGTTTGTAAATAATAATATTAAAGAAAAACTGTGACATGTAATTTTCTGTCCCTAAAATTTGTACAATAATGGAAAAATTGAGGTTTATTAGGCAATTAAAATACGTCAGCATCTATGAATGCAAAGTAAGAAGACAATTTAGATGAGATAGTCAAATCAAGTATGAAAGAGCTCATCAAACTTAGATGAGCGTTAACAATTACAATTTTTTGTAACTTTGACTCACAATGCGAGTACTACAAGAAATGAAGACTATGTAGCAACAATTGCAGGCCATTTTGTTCTTCAAAGTCATTGCATAGAGTAAGGACCATTGGTTTTGTTTAAGAAAAAGTAGATTATGTTTTTTTAGAGCAGAAAAGGAAAAATGTTAGTATATAGAAGTAAGATAGATGAAAAAGATAACAATGTTGAAAGATGTTAGTATATACAAGTAAGATAGACAAAAAAGATAACATTGTAACTTATGATTAACAATGATGTAGTCTCTGCTAACATTGAGGGGAAAATAAAGGATACTATAAATACTCGTTTTGATTTAGAATTTATGGGTATACATCCTGAGCTTTATGCAACTCCCAAAAGTGATGGCAGGTACGCATTTCGCCCTGCATGTTATATATTGTCTAAAGCTAAAAAATGAGCATTTTGTCATTTCTTAATTAATCTAAAAATTCCAGATGGCTATTCTTCCAATATTTTTTGATGCGTGAGTTGTACTGAATGCAAAGTTTTTGGAATTAAATGTCATGACTGTCATGCATTTCTTCATCGATATTTCCTTTTGGCTATATGTAGGTTGCTGGGTAAAGAGACGTGTAAAGCATTACTTGAGTTGTGTACTTATTTAAAAGAGTTATGTGCTAAAGTTTTGCATTTTGAAGATTTGGAGAGACTTAAAAAATCAATTCCTTTTACAATTTGTAAATTAGAGAAAATATTTCCTCCATCATTTTTTAACATAATGGTGCATTTAACCATTCATCTTATGAGTGAGGGTAAACTTACTGGGCCAGTACAATACCAATGGACGTATCCTATAAAACGATATTTGCATAGGCTTAAATCATATATGAGAAATAAGGCGTGTCTAGAAGGATCAATTGCTGAGGCATATATTGTGCAAGAATGCATGCATTTTTGTTCAAGGTATTTGATAGTTGTGATTTGCATTATGTTTTAGGGTTTAATTTGTTATGTATTAAGTGTTAATTTTATTGTTTAGTGTGTGTTTAGGTTTTAATTGTGTTACTTTATTTGTTTAAGTGTTTTTATGGGTTAGTATAAGTCTTTGAGCTTAAATGTTATGTTTTTGAGGTACTTTGATGTATTTGT
>JANIIA010000004.1:19284896-19302886 GCA_027478495.1 Erythroxylum alaternifolium | reverse complement strand
TAATAATAATAATCAGGTTATTTTGGTCTTTTTGTTAATTATTCCTTTGTCATTCTAAGTTTATATTTTTAAACCAAATACTGGCATATAAAATTTTTATTTATTCCATTCCTTGAACTAAACAAAGTAATACCCTTTTTATTATATTCCTTGTCTTTTCTATGCCTAAGAATAACTATTCTATTCTTGATCTATTACATTACTTGGACCAAACAGCCCATACGACTAGGGAAGGAGCAACTAACTTTCAAGGTGACTCTTAAAGAGTACAGAGCTCTTTCAACTCTAGTGGATTGTAAGAAACCCGAACCTCGAGGAGAATGGGAAGACATTGAGAATCCTGCAACCACCTTCTGAAAGAAACACTCGCGAAGGAGAAGGCGAGGTAAAGAAAACTCCAAGGAAGGTGGTAGTCGCAATATGGTAGCAAATATTTAGACTTTAAGATTAATAACAAAGCTATCATCAAAACAGTCATTCTGACCACCGTGAGTTTTACAAGAAGCGTCGAGCTACCGACGTTAAAAGAAGCCTTGCATGGGAGGCAACCTAATGAAAAATTAGCTGTTATTTAATCTTGTTAGATTAGTTGAATTTCGTAGTTAGGTTTATGCTTGTTTTGGTTCAATAAAATCAAAAGAGAAGGGTTAATCTAATCCTAAAATCTAAGGTCGAACCAATGTGCAATATTTAAAATGTAACGAAAGTAAAACATGAATACAATTCAATCAAATAATTCAATTTAAGAATTAATTACGAAATATTAACAAATTAGCAATTGCAACGCACACATTCAAGAATCGACCTAGAGAACTACCAATTGAGAGAAAGGGAATTTTTACCTATCTTTAACGCTAACCTAATTGATTATGAATTATTGGATTATTGGTCCTATACAATCCTAAGGTTGATTGCTCTCTCTCGAGTTATAATCATTAACCCTAAATTATAAACCGTAATCAGATTATGGAAATTACAATCTCTCAATTAACAATTTATCCAAAACCCTAATTAGATTTGAAGTTTTCCAACAGACTATTGGGAAGCTATATGAGATCTCTCTTCACACAATTATCGATTTGATTAATTTCTCATTCTTATTAGATCATCTAACTCTCGTTAGCCCAATTTATTTCACCATCTTAGTTTATTGCCGAATTATGAAATCTCAAAAATCAATCACAATGAATCCAAATAAAATAAAACAGTCAGATTTTTATTAAATCAAGATAAAAATAACCTGAAGGTGAGTATAGACATCCTCAACATTCATATAATCCTATCATCAACATTTATTCCAATTTTATACAATAATAAAATTGAAAATACATTGGAAACAAGATTAGAATGGATAATGGAGGTAGCAATGTCAGGAAACCTCCTGTTCTGAGAAGTACTTCATGTTGGCTTCTTCTCTATGTCTCACTTCCTTCTTCTCTTTCTTAATCTCTCGATAAACTCTCTCTAGGGTTTCTCAATGGTGGCTGATTCAAAAGCTCCTTCATCTTCTTTGTCTTATTCTTTATATACCTTTTGTGTTTTGGGTAGTCCTATGTTTTTTGGGGTCCAAAAGGTCCAAAAACTCCCTCAAAACTTGACTTTTCTAAGTGTCTACGTATTTGCCCGACACAAACCACGACCATGGCCCTATAGGCCATGATCATGGGCCACATCTGAGTCTTCTGTCATGATTGTGGCAATCAGGCCACGATCATAGGCCATGTCCTAGTCTTCTTACACAATCGTTGAAATGAGAGAAATATGACTATATCGGTTTAATAAATCCTTTTACACCTTAATATGTTAAGGGATTAACTTGCAAGAATATCACATACGTATACATATTCTAGCACATACTTTATATTCAAAGTCAATTCGCCATCCAAAAACTTGATCACTAAGCACAGTACAAGAGATTCTAGAATAAAAGATAAAGTCATATGCATATCCCAGAATTTTGAAAAATAAGTTAAAATCATGACTTCTCTTTTTTCAAGGACTCTATTCTTTCATCCCTTAATGAAATATAGGTCATAGAATAACATTGAATCAAAGCTGCATATCAATGTTGATATAAACAAGAAAGTTAACAGTACAAAAGAACCAATATAAATAACCAAAAAATAATCCTTACTTATCCCCTGATAATTTATATATGCATAGATGGTGTAGTCCAACCCAAGCATGTAGGAACAAGTTAGTATCAAAATACAAGCTTCCAAAAAATAAATAGTATCTACACTTTAATGATTTACCCTAAAATTCTTTATCTCACACCGAACATGTAAGTTAAGACCAGAAGGGTAAGTTATCTAACTAGGACTATTTGTTTGCATTTTCCCATTTCTAAATACGTATGTAAAAAGATTTTTTTTCTCTTGCTAAAACCATGTTAAGCATAGGTAAATCATGACCTCTTTCCTCTCTAATTGTCTACAAATAAAATGCAAAGCTAAAGTATAGTAGAATGACGCCAAAACACCAAAGGAAAACTCCATAACCAAAATCATATGCCCATTTTCTACAATCATATCTGAACTTTTTTTCCATCCATTACAAAAAACAATCATCAAAGATGAAAACTTTTTAAGAAACCAATACAAGTCAAAGCCTTGGAAACATTAAAAGAAATCTATATTTGGAAGAGAACAATGTCCACCTCTACATTAACATAAATGGGAACCATATATGACCCTACTCTTCTACCATTCACAAAAGTAAGAAATTATAATTCAAAATTTAAAGAATAAAGACAAAATTGAAACTTTGATTGAACAAGAGGGCCACAAATCATGTGTTAAGTCAAAAGACTTTACGATGATTAATTTTGATGACAATCAAATAATAATAATGTTAGAAACAAATGAACGTTTTTGACAAGTATGTTAAGTGCGCAGACAAAGTACAGACACAGACGTAGAAGGAAACACAGACGTAAAGTTAGTATAGACGCAGAAAGTTAATATAGATGTAAAGAACACACAGACGCAAAGTCAAGATACAGACGCAAATACAATACAGATGCAAATGAAAAGTTAACACAAACACAGATGCAGACGCAGATGCGGAGTCAAAATGCAGACGCAGATGCAAAACATAAATACAGACATAGACGCAGATGCAGAAACAAAACATAGACGCAGACACAGACGCAAAGAAAACATAGACACAGATGCAGACACAAAGATATAGACGATATCATGAAGAGACATTGGCACGTCAGACAGTTATTTAGTTAGAGATAGTTATAGAACTTAACTAAAGAAGCGATTATCAAGATTCAAAAAGCAATTATCAACCATTAAAAAGCAGTTAGAGACGAAGACTATAAATACTAGTCGTAGTCGAAGATGTTACAATCTTAAGAACAATCTTAGAAAAATCTTAGAGAATTTTAGACAAAAAGAGACTTTTAGCGATCTTAAAAAATGTTAGACAAATGAGAAATTCTGTAGTGCGATACGAAGAGAGCTAATCTTTGTAACAAAAGCTCACAATCTTTTTCTAGTAAGAGAAAGAAAAGGTAGATAGCCTGGAGATGCTAAGATAGCTGAAAAAATACTTTGTAAGAGACCTGAAGAGGCTCTAGAAGGGAAGAAAGAATACTTGTAATTGTTCGGAGTATAGTGAAACACTCAAACGAGTTCTGAGGACTGGACGCAGCCCACGGTTTGGAGTGAACCAGTATAAAATCGCAGTGTCTATTCTTTACTTCTTACTTTAGTTTATTTTGTTGTTAAACAATTATAAAGAAGTTACTTGTGATTTACCTAAGTAATAATTTTCACATAAACCTTGTGATATCTTTTTAACAAGAAAGAGAAGTTCTTAGCAAGATTCTTTATTCACAAAAAGGATACAACAATCCAACCCCCTTCTTGTGTATCAAGTTTCTTGTATGTAAAGTGTTTATTAACATGTGATTTACTTCAATTGGTTTCCTAGAACCACCTTTACAAAGTGGGGACAAAGATCTATGGTAGAATCACATGTTTTCATAGCTAATAACTAAAATACTCTAGTTCATAATTCATACATACAACCACCACCTTTTTCTCTCTCTAAAACTCAAACCTTCATCTTCTTCACTAAGCTACACTTCTCCTCTTCTTCTTTCATTTTCTTCCATTTCCAGTTTTATACACTTATAACACTTCTAGTATGCATTTCTATATCTAGTAAAACCTTTAAACAGGTTAGACTCAAAGTTACATTTCAAACATTAAAATCCAAAGTTTCATTTATTTCCTCTCTCTCTCTACTGCATTTTTTTTCCAACTTTTTGCACTTTTTTCATTTCTTTTTCTTTCCCTCCTCACTCTACGTTTTCTATCCTCTTACTCCTTAAAATACAATAGTCCATTATACTCTATGTTTTCTTTAACTTTAACCTCACATAAATCCATCCCCAACAATTCCCAAACATTTACGCATATATCACATAAACAGAGCATGTTCATTAACTGTACTTTCATTTTTTTCCTGCATTTCGCATGTTCATTAACAACTTTATTTCGCCATAAACTTTAACTTTTAATGTTTTTCCCATGGCTGTACATCACTTAAAAATTTTTTCACTCAAATTCATCTCTGTTAACACTTCATATATATTTAGGCATGAACAGTATACCAACTAACAACCATGTACGTATTTCTTAAAACCAGAATAGGGGACATATATTTCTTCATGAACTTACTTAAATTTTCATATATCTCAATTCAGAACCTATTTCATACAGTTTTTGAACAATTCCCAATTCTCAAATCCATCATCTAGTTCATATATCACCGTAACCTCACTTCCTCAACCTATGCATGCAAGTTTATATTTTAAACTCATCAGAGTTACTTACTTGGTTCAGCTACACTTTCCAGCAGTAAGGATAATTTAACCACACACAAGAATTCAATATTTGTAAATGAAGAACATAGAACAAAATTTCTATGCTGGGTGATCTTCACAATGAAAAATAAATAGAAGTTTCAATAAATCTTTCTTCACTCAAACCTAATTGCGTGGCTATTTGCATGCAATTTCATGTGTCACTTAAACCAGTCAGACACTTTTCATCACATATATATATATATATATATTGCCACATGTCATTATATAATTGATCAATAAATTAAAATTTCTCCAAAATTCACCAAAAATCTGAAATAATCTAAAAGTTCTCCAAACAAATTTTTAGCTCAAATAATTCACAATTCACATTTTAATTGCATTTTTAACAATTAATAATACCCAGAAAATCTCAATGAATGCATGTACAAATAATTGTAATGTGTAAGATCAATAATATCGTGCATGTGTATGCCACATTATGTATAACACATGAGTTATGCTTCCTAATTTCTCATTAAACTCGAATAATCACCATTTTAACCCTAATTTAAGTGATAGGATGTTACACATGTAACCTCACTACTTCATTCGCATATCTCTAGGCTAACTGGTCTAGTGAGTTATTCTCCCTCATTGGTAAGAAATGGGCCAACTTTATCAATCGGTCTACCACAACCCATATAGTGTCACTTTGTCTCAGAGTCTTTGACATTCCCATAATGAAATTCATGGTGATTCATTCCCATTTCCACTCTGAAATAGGTAATGAATGTAGCTTCCTAACCGGAGCCTGATGCTCAGTCTTAATCTGCTGCCAAGTTAAACACTTAGCTACATAGTCAACTACTTGCTTCTTCATCCCTGGCCATAGGAAATGCTGCTTCAACATGTTATACATCATGATGGTACTAGGATGTATAGCATAAGCTGCTATATGCGCCTCCTCCAGAGTCTCTTTCCTTAATTCATCCACATTAGGCACACACAGTCTTCACTTTAATCACAGTGTCTCATCTCTTAATTCTAACTCAGAATCTAGATTCACTTTCAACTTCTCTATAAGCTTCACCATTTTAGGATCTTTACTCTGAACCTTTCTGATTCTTTCATACAACATCAGTCTCAGTCTCAGTCTCAGTGTAGCTATCAATGCCTCATTCTGCTCCAGATTTAACTCCACATTCAATGCTCTCATTTGAACTAGACTTGGTAACCTCGATATCTGTATCTGAGCTACATTGCTATTTGATTTTCTACTCAAAGCATCAGCTACCACATTAGCTTTTCCCAGATGATACTCAATTGTATAGTCATAATCTTTCAACAGCTCTATCTATCTCCTCTGTCTCATATTCGATTCTTTTGACTCAACAGATACCTCAAGCTCTTATGAACAATATATATCTGGAAAGCCTCTCCATATAAATAGTGTCTCCATATTTTTAAAGAAAAAACCACTGTAGCAAGCTCTAAATCATATACTGGATAATTAATCTCGTGAGACCTTAGTTTTCTTGATGCATAGGCTATCACCTTGCAATACTGCATCAGTATACATCCCAATCCTTGATCTGAAGCATCACTATAAGCCACATAACCTTTAGTTCCTGATGGATTAGTTAGCACTGGTGTTATAGTTAACTGATGCTTCAGCTCCTCAAAACTCCTCTGACATTCATCATTCCATCTGAAGGGTACATGCTTCCTCAAAAGTTTAGTCATAGGGGCTAAAATCATAGAGAACCCCTCTATAAACCTCTAGTAATATCTAGCTATTCTAAGGAAACTTTAGATCTCTGACACATTCTTCAAAGTCTCCCATTTCATTACTGCCTCTATTTTCTTTGGACCCACTTGTATGCCTTGTCCAGTTACTATGTGACCCAAAAACACTAATTGATTTAGCTAAAATTCAAACTTACTAAATTTGACATACAACTGTTTCTCCCTCATAATCTGTAGAATTACTTTCAAGTGCTCAGAATTTTCTTCCTTACTCTTCGACACCAAAATATCATCGATAAACACTATCACGAAATGATCCATGTAATGTTAAACACCTTATTCATCAAAGCCATAAATGCAACTGGGGAATTAGTTAACCCTCAAGGCATCACTAGAAACTCAAAATGCCCATACCTACTCCTGAACACACTTTTCGGTACATCAGCCTTGGTTATCTTTAACTGATGGTACCCTGATCTCAAGTCTAACTTAGTGAACACTATAGCTCCCTACAACTAATCAAGCAAATGATCGATTCTAGGCAACAGATACTTGTTCTTTATTGTTACTCGATTGAGTTGCTTATAATTGATGCACAATCTCATAGTTCCATCTTTCTTCTTTACAAACAAGACTGGAGCTCCCCATGGTGATACACTGGGTCTAATACAACTAAGCCTTCAATTCCTTCAGTTCCATAAGTGTCATCCTATATGGAGGAATAGATATAGGAGTAGCAGCTAGAACTAGGTCAATCGTAAACTATGTTTCCTTATTTGGAGGCAAACTATATAACTCAGCGGTAAACACATCCAACAATTCCCTAACAATAGGAATGTCCTACATATTATGCTCAGTTTGAGTATCCACTATGTGGGCCAGATAAGCCTCACATCCTCTTTTGATCAATCTCAATGCACTCAAGAATGAGATCAGTCTGGTTGGCACTGCTTGACAAATACCTTTGAATATTGCTCTTAGTTGATTAGGAGATTCTAATATTACATCTTTAGTGTAGCAGTTCATGATAGCTCTATGAGCAGTGAGCCAATCCATGCCTAGAATAATATCTATCTCTCTTAATTATAATATAGTCAACTCCGCCTCTAATTCGGCCTGATCAATTTGAAACAAACATCTCTTACAAACTTCTCCTATCAATGTAGTACTACCTATTGGTGTACTCACCTCTAATCCATATTTCAACAGTTCTCTATCATAATGTAGCCTAAATGCTAGATGTAGTGCGATAAAAGAACGCGTAGATCCAAGATCTAGCAATGTAAAAGCTTCAAAAGTAAAGATGTGTGACACACCTGCAATGACATCTTGAGAATTCTGAGCCTCCTATTTGGTCATTGCATAAACTTTAGCCTGAGACTGTGGTTGGTTGCTTTACACCTTAGTCCTAACAGTAGGACTCCCAGAACTCATTCTGCCTCTGCCACGACCTCTCTATCTAGAACCACTAGCTCTACCTTGCTTGACATTAGCTTCAGTTACTCCTCCTCCTCTCTTTCCTAACTATGCTCCAAAAATAACAAAACAATCTCTGATCTGATGATCAAAAAAGTCGCATCAAAGGCAAGCTCCAGACAGTTTCTAACATTCACCAATGTGCTTCTTCCCATAATTTTCACAATCGGGTAACTATCCCGATACTGCACCTCTTCCACTACTAGATTGTACAAAGCTACTCCTCTGTCTGAACCCCGACTATCTTGATCTAACCAGTGATCTAAAGAATCTACTCTAACATTTGCTAAACTTCCTGTTAGAACCACCTTGAGATTTACTAGGCCGTTTTATCCTAAACTCTAATCTATATTCTAACTAACCATCATTTAACAAATGCTTAATTCGAATCGAGGTAGCTTATAGTTACGTAAAACTACCCAAATTAGAAATGACTAACCTTGACCGAATCTCCTACACTTGTCTTCCTCTATAGGAATCAAGATAGTAGCATAACCCATTAGTTCATTTAACCTTATCTCATATTCTGTCACAGATAAATTGCCCAACTTTAGATCCAGAAATTCCTTCATTTTTTTGTCCAGGTAGATCTTGGGCATGTGTTCTCCTTAAAGACCTTCAGAAAGTCTTCCTACTTCATGTTACAAGGCCTAGTGGTACTATATGGAACAGTTTTCCACCATTGGTAGGTTGGGCCTTATAGTAAAGAAACTGCAAAGTTGAACTTCTCATCCAGCTCGTAGTATATCAAATTGAAGACTCTCTCCGTTCTCTTTAGCTATCCCTCGGCCTATACAGGATTTGTACTTTTGTAGAAGTCCACAGCCCCCTACTTTCATAGTTTATCGTACCTCCTTTCCCTTCTTTTAGGAATTCTTGGAGGCATTCTTTCAGGTCGAGATACAGAGGACTCTTTACTAGCTCCTATTAATTCTAGGACATTTATGTCAGCTAACCTTCCAACTTGATCACCTATGGCGGATGACCTATAATAGACAATAACTTTGATTACTATCCGCATTTCTTACAATATTTTATGCCTATGCTCCTTTAGATGCCAAACCATTATCTGATGCCAAGCGTTGTAGCACCCTACTTCCATCTGACATGTACCCATATATCCTTCTGACATTCAAGTACACGCCCAGTGGAAGTAGTGCACTAAAGCAGTCACTTTCACTTATCTTATGGCACCATAATTTAAAAAACAATACTCAATGTCTAAAACTCAATTCCTTATTTTATTTCATAAACAAAATGTACATTGTATATACAACATCGGAAGCAAAACAGAATTTACAGCTCTGTTTACAAAAATGTGCTACATGTATGAGGAGATATACAAAACTCTATCTAGATCCTTCAACCTTAACTGACCAACCTTTAACCCATTTCTTCTATCCTAAAAGTAGTATTAGGTTTCTTCTATAACCTCTTAGAGCTAAGTTCCCTCTCTCGTACCTGAAAAGTCAATGTTACAATTTTAATTAGTTTTACGAACTCAGTGAGCTACCCATCATCGATGGCTCACTCATATCACTTAACACAATAATTCAAATTCAATTCATATAACCATATAGTTCACATCATTTTATTAATCAACATATTCATTCAAAGATAATTTTGTTCGCATAGTGCACACTTCACATTCATAACAGATCATACAATTCAATTTAATCATTCATATAATGCATATCAAATTGTATATCCAATGCTCATAAGATTCACTTTCAATTATTACATTGTTACGACCGAGTGCCTTTTCACTATCCCGTATGCATTGTGGATATCAAGCTCATTAATAATTGTCCCTTATCCATAGGGTATATAGGGCTCAATATACACAATGAGCCAGAGACTCTTACCAAATTTTAAGCTTTAAGCTTTTTTTCACTGGTGACTCTGGTCACAACTACCTTTATTTTATCATGCATTCATGTAATGAAATGCATGACATATCTGGAATCAACACATGGAAATTCAATACAGATTTTAAAAAAACAATAACTCAATGTGAGACCGTCTAGGTTAGTCACAGTCTGCTATAGATAGCTTATTACCTTAAGGTCTCGACAATATCTGGATAAGGTAACTCTATTTGCTCTTCTATATTATGCAATACATATTTACACTCATTACAACTTGCAAAATCATGTAAGTGCTCATTTATGCACATAATTATATGTGTTAAGTACAATGCATGCTCAATGACAATCTCGGGTATTTTCCCTTAATTCACATCTCTTACTCATTCGACATCATCATTCAATCCTTCTTTAATACCTAATATACTTTACTCACTTTAATCTCCTAATTCATCAACAACTAAGCTCATTCAAGACCTCTTTCAAGCCTAAATACATCATAAGCAAGTATGTTAACATTTTTTTTGTTTAAACATCACTCAAAAGGCAACCTTTTTACTCCATATGTCTGCCCACGATCGTGGTGTCCCTTCAATGATCGTGACAGAAACTTTTGGGACTGGCCATGATCGTGGTGGTCCTGCTACAATCGTGACAGAAACTTTTGGGACTGGCCATGATCGTGGTGGTCGTGCCAAGATCGTGACAGAACCATATTCTGACCAGTCACGATCGTGGGGTAAGAGCCTCGATCCTAACAAAACCATTTTTTTATTAGGCCATGATCGTGATAGAGGGCCATGATCATACCCTACACTTTCTTCCTCTATGCTCTCAAATTCGACATATATTCTAACATCAATTTCACACCAAAATTTTCAGTATTCACACTTAGTTATGCAACTTTATTTTATGACAAATTCAACCACTAATTTGATTGCATTAAACTCTCAAAACTCTATTCATTTGATTCATCATTTCTAGCTTAATCTCATCATACATAAAATCCTAACTCTTTCTATAATATATCTCATTCATAAAGCATCAAACAATTTATTTTCTTAATTCATCATTTAGGATTTATAACCTCTTTATTTCTACCTCAAGTACCAATTTAAAACATTTACAAAACAAGTCAAACAAGGTTATTAATCATAACCACAAGAATAGGACATAAAATATATTCATATGTTCATCAATGTTTCAATACCCATTTAACTTCTTTATCATCTTCACCTTTCCTCAAACTACTATCCTAGTTCTTCTCATTTCTAGACTATTACTCCAATACCTTTCTTAAACATAAGTTTTTCCTCTTTCATTATATGCTTAATTCTCAATTTAAATTCATCCATAATATAGTTTATATTCATGATTTTCATATTCTCAAAATAAGAACATAACACATATATTCATTCATCAATTCCCTACTTTCATTATCAACACAAGAATATGACATGATCACATCTATTCCTTTTTTAATTTTCAACACTCATTCAAACACTATTTCATTCCTATTTGATCTTACAAATATCTTTATTACAACTCAAATCCATTGTTAATCTTAAACACAAAACTAGTCATATTTATATATTTATTTATTCCTCAACATTTTGATCATTTTCATACATCATTCACACTATAAATCTATCCTATACACATCCTTATAACATCTCATAAATTATTACTATCATACACTAAAAAATTAGACATCAATATTCCCATTCTTCATCCACAATGCACATGTATATTGATCACTATTCTCAAGATCATTTAATATCAAGTATTCACCATATTTGTTTCATATTCAAACAACCCGTAAAGATCAAAGTAGAACTTACTCGATAAAACTCCAAGTTCTTCAAAAATCATGTAAACCATAACATTCCATGCATCATAAAAAGATCATCGTGGAGGTTGGGAGGATTCAGTTTTGTACTGGCAAGATGATGGGGACAAAAAATGGAAGTAACAAGTGAAAGATGAGAGCCAGGTCTAACGTTAATAGAGGTTGGTAAGAAAAATCGTGAAGAAGAAGAAGAAAAAAAGAAAGCAATGAAGAGATAATAGAAATTAACAAGTGAAGGACAATTAAATGTTTGTCTTTCACTAGAGACAATCGTGTGGGATGAGTGGTGAGTTGCAGTGACAAGAGATGATAGAAATTAACAAGTGAAAGACAAATAAATATTTGTCTTTCACTAGAGAGAATCGTGTGGGATGAGTGTTGAGTGTCACTGCCACTTGTCACTTCCCATAGGCCCATTTGGACTCTTTTTAATAACTAGTCTATTTGTTTGCAATTTCTAATCCAATTGTCTCTCAATTTTCCTTGACACTTCTCAATAAATCCCTATGCCATTTATCAAAATTTCTATTGATTTTTAAAACTTATTTCTACTACCTTTTTTAATTGTTTTGCCACTTGGTATTTTTCCTAGTCCAAAAATATCTAAAATTTCAAAATTTTCTAAAATTTCACCGAAAATTCTAAATCAATATTCACACTCACCAAATCAATTTTCAAGACATATAATCCACAATTTATCTCATAATTATATAAAATCAATTATACCTAGAAATGTCAAATGAGTGCATTAACAATTACTGTAGTATGTACAAAAATCAAATTCTCGTGTAAGTATGCTATATTATGCATGAGCATTAAATGCACTTCCTAATTTCTCAATACGGTCTCTCATACTTGTTATTCTAGGGTTCTAACCCTTGACATAAGAAAACTAGATGTTACATGTAGTGTAGTATATGAGGTGTCAATCCCACGAGGAATTAGTGAACTAATTGAGTCCCAGTTTGTCTAAAGCCTAAAAGGTGCAATTAAAATGAAAATAAAAACTAAAAAGAAAAGTAAAAAATCTAATGTGGAGTGATTGAAAATAGAAACTCTAAATTAATGTAGAAATTAAATTTGAGCACCACCAATTGAAAATTGAGACTCAAACAAGGAAGATTAACAAGTTATGAGAAAGGGGATTTATCCTGTCAATAATGCTAACTTGGTCACTTTTCTGTTAATGAGGTGTTGGTCTTAGACTTTCGAAAGGTGGATTAGTCTCTCTCGAGTTGAAATTACTAATCTTTAAATCATAAACCCTAATTAATTTAAGTTATAGAACATGTAATCTCTCAATTAACAACACAGCCCATAACCTAATTAGTTCTTAAGCATTCCAATAAATAATTCGGTCTTCGCACAAGATCTCTCTCTATGTAATTGCCGATTTGATTATTTGCATGGTCCATTAGATCTTTTAACTCTCGCTAACCAAATTAACTATTTTACATTCAATTCACTCTCTCGATTTATTACCGAATCATGCAATTATAATAAATAATCACAACACCCATCATCATTAACAACAAAAGTAACTAGATTAACATTGGATCAAGTATAAATCCCTAAAAGAAGTTAGAACATCCTTAACCCAAGATTCATCATCATCAATTCCATCTCATACATCAAATGAATGAAATAAAAGATGAAAAGAAGCAAAGATAACTTGGAGGAATAGAGGATGAAGTTGTTGAAGCTCAACCTTCTTCTTTCTCTTCTTCTCTCTCTTCCTTTTTCCTCTTCCTTAACTATTTTCCTAAGATAGCAAAAGGAGGCTCTCTTTCTAGTTAATTTTGCTTGTCTTATGTAGTCCTTTCAAATTAGGATAAAAATTAGGTTTCACCTGGGCCCAAAAGTCTGAAATAACTGGCAAAAAATTAAGTTTAAGAGGTCAGTTTGCGTCAGCTTATGTGTAGGCCACAATTCTGGCCCCCAAACCATGATCGTGGCATGTTGAATTGATCTTTGTCACAATTGTGGCCTTTGGGCCATGATTGTGACCATGGGTCCTTTACCAGGCTTCCTCCAAATCTTCTCCGTTCTTCAATATCTGATCTCAAATATTATCAAACACATCAAAGTACCTCAAACAAATAAAATTTAAGCTTAATAGCATGCTCTAACCTATATAAGACTCACAACATAAATATCTGACCAATAAACACAATTTTAAACCTAAACATGCACGAATCAATTAATTAACAGATAAAAACATACTAAAATTCCTATTAAAACACTATGTCTATGTCTGCGTCTGCATCTGCCTATAAGCCACGAATGTGCCCCCCAAGCCATGATCGTGGTATACTGAATTGATCTCTGTCACGGTCATGGCCTTGGGGTCATGATTCTGGCCCTGGGTACTCTGCCAGGCTTCCTCCAAATCTTCTATGTTCTTTGATATCTGATCTCAATCATTAACAAACACATCAAAGCACCTCAAACAAATAAAATTAAAGCTCAATAGCATGCTCTAACCTACATAAAACCCATAACAAAATATCTAACCAACCAACACAATTTTATACCTAAACATGCACGAATCAATTAATTAACAACTAAAAACATACTAAAATTCTATTAAAACATCATTTAACTTACAACTATTAGATCTCTCCTAGTACACCCATTATTCAACTGCCACACTTACTGATCTATGCACTCTCAATTAGAAGCAAGACTCTCCTCAAGATGTGGATTTTTTAACTAAGCTCGTCGATGATAATGAAATTGAGAAGGTTGTTTTTGGAATGGATGGTATGAAGTCCCCATGGCCTGATAATTTCGTTAACTATTTTTTTCCAAAAATTATGGAACATTATCGAAAAATTTATAAAACATGTTGTCCGTGAATTCTTCACAAAAGGATCACTCCTTAAAGAAATCAATAAAACCTTCCTTTGCTTGATCCCTAAAGGATTTAACCCTTCAACGTTTAGTAACTTTAGACTATAGCATACACGAACTTCCTTTACAAAATCATTTCCAAAATCTTGGCTACTAGACTGAAGAAAGAAATAACTACATTGATCATTGAGAATCAAAGGGCTTAAATGAGAGATCATCATATTAGAGATAATGTTCTAATAGTAAAATAAACTACTAAAGGGCTATTCCAGATACAAACTACTCGAGAGTTATTCCAGATCCAACTAGTCTTCCAATTGCACAATGGAAATAGATTTTCATATGGCATTCGATACTGTATGTTGGGATATTTTATGGACAAAGCTTTATGCTTTAGGGTTTCTAGATATCTTCATAAAATAGTTAAGGGAATGCATCTCTCCAGCTACATTATCTGTGCTTATCAATGGAAGTCAACTAAATTTTTCAAAGCTGCCAGAGGTTTTAGACTAGGGGATCCTTTATCCCCTTATCATTTTATTTTTATATGGAAATCATCAACTCAGTCATCTAACAATAAGTAAAACTCAATCCAAATTTCAGACACCACTCAAAATACAAAAAAAATCGTTTAACTAACCTTTGTTTTGTAGTGATTTCCTCTTATTTTGGAGAGCCAAGCTAGATTCCATCCACACAATCAACTAGTATGTCTTCTGTACATCCCCCACTAAGATATTTGGGACTTCCTATGACCAAAATACGTCTCCACTTCCTCCAATGCTCAGCTCTCATTGAAAGATTTAAAAAAAGAATCAAATTTTGGCTGAATAAAATTCTATCTTATACAGGTAAGTTACAACTTATAAAATTTGTGCTTAACTCTTTAAATAGATATTGGTGCTCCTAAAGCTTCCTTTCTAAAAAATATCACCAAATCTATAGAAATATTACGCAAAAACTTCCTATTGAGTCATTTGGATGGTTCCAAAGGTGTTGCTAAGGTAAAGTGGATTGATATATGCCTTCCAAAAGAAGAAGGTGGATTGCATATTTCATCCGTTAAGACCACAATCCAAACATCGATTTAAGAGATTTTAGTGGATATTGATTGAAAAAATTTCATTACGTATTAAATGGTTGTACTCATATTTTACCCAAGGTAGATGTATACAGAAAATAAGCAAAAACATCTCACATTCTCACTTCTTAAATTAGTTACTCAAGTTACGAGATATGGTACAAGATGATGTTACGGGCATATTTGGAAATGGTAGGCTAATCTCACTTTGGTACAACAATTGGTCAGGTTATGAACTACTTTTGTAAACCCTCTTTATAACGAAGACCTCATCCATTTCCTCACTCAACACTAGACTAAGTTTGGTTATTTATGAAACTTCCTAGCAGCTTCCATATCGATTGAGGCACCTACAACACATACAATCCACACTTAAAATCTCTTGATATATATTATTAGAAAGGTTATCCTATTCATATGTTAACCAACAAAACTATAAAAGAAATCAAAAGAATAAGATCCTTCGAAGTTTACTGGCATGGTATTGTTTGCAGCAAGGCATTAACTCCAAGTCTCTCTTTCTTTCTATGACTTGCTATTCAAAACAAACTTAATACTTTAAACCATTTTACTTACTTGCAGGTTGATAAAAACTATCCCATATGTCAGATTCACGTAGAAACACAAGATCATCTTTTCATCATTTGCTCCTTAATAACAACATACGGTAATACATCTAGAGAAAATGTTTTTGGATTGAATCAAGGTAATCTCTCACTGTTATTATGCAAAGAATATCTATTCAGATAGCTCACTTGAAACATGATAAATCAATCTTCATCCTTGCGCTGGGGTTATGTTTGTATTCACTATGGAAAGAAAGAAATTTCAGGTGCTTTGTAGATTAAAGTTCAATAATGGACTCCATTAAATTAGGCATCACTAATGGAATTTATTAGTTGCTGCTTGTGAGAACCTAAACCAGCACTACACTGCTAGCATTCGGTCCCCTCTAAATATATGAAAATATTCATGCTAGATCCTCTCTTTTTTTGACTATTATTTTGTCTATACTCCTTATATGATTATATGTTTTTATGATTATGTAAGAATTTTAATAGGGTAAACCCCTGTATATTTTGTCTCCTTTGTATTACTTTCATTACTTATTAATTATTACCAATTTCCTTTTAAAAAATGTATTAGACACAAATCCTAAAATAGAAAGATTTATTTCTACAAGAGTTTAAGCTAGATCTTCAGATAGAAAACTTTGAAGGCCACGTGGACACTAAAGAATCCTACAATATAGTGGACCAACCACATACAATGTTTGACTATGCTAAGCCAAATCTAACTGGTGTGGAATCTAGCATAATAAGACTGACTATTCCAGCAAACAACTTTGAGATCAAGCCGAGCATCATCTAGATGGTGCAACAATCAGTCTAGTTCGATGTACTCTAAGACGAAGACCCTAACGCTCATGTCTCTAACTTTTTAGAGATCTACGATACCTTTAAAATAAATGGAGCAAATGATGACACCATTAGACTCACCTACTCCCATTCTCCTTAAAAGGAAAGGCTAAACAGTGGCTAACTCGATGTCATTTTTTTCATTTACTGCTGATAGATGTGCATTAGGATATGTTTTTATAGGTAATTGGCATGTGTTTTCCAGCATAATTATTCTTTACTGTTCTAGTTTAGGATTCATTTTGTATGTTTTCATTAAGTTTGATTTCCATGTTATTCTTGCTTGTTGGATGCTAATTGAGGGTAAGAATTGCTTATTTTTTTGTAGGAAAGAAGAGGAAGCAAGTTGGAGGATGAACAAGAGAGCATAGAAAAAAAGACAAGAGGATCACTTCTGGGACCAATTCCCACATACGTGGGAATTGGGAAATTTCCCACATACGTGGGAATTGGGAAATTTCCCACAAATATGGGAAATCAAGACAAAAAGTTTCTGCCTGTAATTCCCACACTCGTGGGAATCATGCAGATTCCCAGGGGCGTGGTAATTGAAACCCGAGGCAATCTGCAAGGCTTCATTACACTTAATTTTTTTAACTATATAAAGAGAATTAAGCCTCCATCTTCAAGGGAGACGACACCTACCTGTAGAAAGACCATCCTTAGGTGAAGAACACATGTTTGGAGAATCAAGGAAGGATTAAAAACAAGGATCATCATCAAGATTGGGCAAAATGGCACATCAACACCAAAATTCCAGATTTTGACAAAGAAGAGAAGGAGTTTTCTTATTCACTTTTTATCATTTTAATCTCTTCCTTTCTTTGTAAAGATGGATTATTTGAATGTTGATAGTGTTATGGAGACCATGTTAGGC
>JANIIA010000004.1:19137413-19158372 GCA_027478495.1 Erythroxylum alaternifolium | reverse complement strand
ACGAATAGAGAAAGTGTCTGTCACGATTGTGGCATTATTTTTGTTTCTGATTTCTACCGCATCTTATCTGAACCTTTATGAATGTTTATGAATATTTTCAAATACTTAGAAATAAATGAAATAGGACTTACCGTATGTGAAATGGGAGACTGAACATTGGAATATATAATTGAGCATAATGTATTCCAAAGAAAATTTGCATGTACATAAATGATTTATATGCATATTCATTACTTATATGTATATAGTATGATTATACAAGTGTGATTTTGATACACTTTTAATGGTGGTCAACCATGAATTGCATGTATTAACGTAAATATAGATTTTATGACTTAAAATGTATATCATATGATTTGTTAATATATGAATTGTGAAGTTTACAAATAGTTAAATGAAATGTTATAGTGCCTGCTCTATTGTCTTGGTTGTGGATAGATAGGCATGACTATAGGATTATAGTGAAGTTGCTACAGTTTGACACTACTGGTGTCCACAGTTTGATACCTTCGGGTATCCGTAGTTTGATACCTTTATATATCCACAATACTCGTTATTCACACCCACATAAAATATGTAGGTTTAACATAAAAAAGAAACTTAACAGTCATAAATAAGAAATATAGCATGAAAACATGATTAATTGTATTGATGATCATTGGTATTGGTTTTAATGATGAATTGTAATGATGTGCAATTATAATGACAATTTGTATTAATGAGCATTAAATATTAATATTTGGCTTATAAATGTGCATTTTGGATTATAGATAATATGTTGAAACATATTGCATTATGTACTCCACTTAAGTATGCCATCATTGTTTACATGAGCATTAAATATCAATGTTTGGTTTATGAATGTTAATTTATGGTATATGAGTTATGATATTTTTGAATGTGTGTGCTTGGCAGATGATTGCTGTGAGTGGTCATCCAAATTAAATGTTTTCTCCAATAAGCTTTCAAGCTTAGCATGGGTGTTAATCCGTGTAGGTCTAAGTCATAGGAATGATAACATTCAGGGAGGGTGACTTTTGTATATGTGGTAACTATTGTATTAATGATATTTTTGTTCTTGAAGACAATTTCTTTATCTATATATATCGATAATTCTTTTAATATCTCTTGCATTCTTAATACTGAATTATGTTTTATGCACAAATCAAAGTTAATCATTATCTTGATATGCATAGTTCTTTGTGTGCTTAACCTTTAGGTATTTATTGTGAGTTCTTATTTTTGCATTTGATGTATGAGCTGTGTTTATGGTTGTGTTTTAAAGATGATTTACTGTCTATCTTTGTTATTTTTTTATGTCTATCTACCTTTGTTGTTTGTTATGATTATGTTTTATTTGTTATATCTTTAATGCATTTTATGGATAATACTATATTTCTATAAATCAAGAACATAGTCGTGTCTATTTTACTTTAAATTATCTATTTTGCTTATGATACAAACTACACAATAGATTTTTGAAATTTTAGTAAAGGTAACTTTCATATCATTAGGCACATTGAAGATGTATAAGTGATAAACTGGACTACATTTACTTATCATTGAAATTTGAGTTGAATATATCATCATTTAATTCTAAATTGGCATTTGCAAATTAATCAAGGAATGTCGACATAGAGACTAGTTCTGAATGGCCCTAATTCATTTCGTTGGGAGCAATGTGGCAAAATTGTCCCTATTAAAATAATAAACAATGCAGGAAAAATATCCACTTTATAAACTAATTATCGTTTGCCTCCCATGGCTGATCTTTTGGTTCAAAGTGTTTAGTATCATCCGAACAACGTCACTTTTATTATTATGTACATCTCATTTCCTTTTATGAAGTTATTATATATATTCACATTTGATGGTATATACTACATGTTGTTTTAAGCTTCCTTGAGTCTCGAAGATGACATGTATGCCAATAGAGGCAGGAGAGATGTCACAACGGTCCATAAAGGATTAGAAAAATCAGTTATTTTGGAAAATACGTCAATTTCATAGACTTTGCTTGCTCATTCTCGTATGCATATCACTCCAAGTTTGGTTCGTTTAATGGTTTACTAATCTGACAATATCTAAGTCTTATATTGATTGTGTTTAAGGCAAACCGTTTCATACTAGTAGTTCATCTGGAGAATTTGTCTTCTATACTAAATCTAGTGACTCATTCACTGTATCCTCTATAAGTTTAGCTATATTGGAAAAGTTATTAAAAAAGGGTGTGAAAAACCTTACACTTGAGGGAAGAATTATTACTGCTTCAATTGGTGCCTTCTCACGTACAAGGACCCTTCTCGAGAATCCAAACATCGGGGACTCATTTACGTTTACCGACTCTCATGTCACTTGGAATCCAAATAAATAATTATATCATTTTCATTTATCGATGCAATCAACTGGACTCGACTTTTAAGTTGATTTATTATTGTATCTGTAAGAATTTGTCAAACAACCTCTCTACTAATTAAGGGTTAAGTTGCATACTATTAAGTGTGGACTGTTATTATTCTGGTTCTATGACTGTATGAATTGTTAAACTTCTAAATCAAAGTTCACACTACTCTATATATCATATTATTATATTGATACAATTATTTAAAATTTTATAGCAAATTTTTGCAATGTTAGTAAATATTAATGATTACTTAATACTACTATTTAACACTTAAAATTATGTTGTGTGCGTTTTTTCAATAATATGTCTTAAATATTCAAAACAATTCTCCAATAAAACATATATTAACTATGATCGTCATCGTCATCATCACCCAGTCTGAAATCCCGCATTAAAGTGAGGTTTAGGGAGGTCTGATAGTACGTAGTCTTACTCTTACAGAGTATAGAGGCTATTTTCGGTAGGCCCATATGCAAATGTGACAATGAAAAAGAAAAAAGGTATGTAGTGTAGTAATAATACAAAAAAAAACTACAAATAATTGATGCTGGATAAAAAGAGTAAATAAATAAATAATTCATTTATTTTATTCAAATAAGCATAAAATAACTAAATACATAAAAAACTAATAAATATTAGAATAAAGTAATAGTAAATAATTAAAATAACATAATAACTTTAGAAAATAAATAAATAAATAAAATAAAAATGTAGTAGTAAAATCAAGAGTTATACAAATATAAACCAATATATTAGACCCTCCCCACACCTAGTCTCTACATTGTCTCCAGTGTAAAAATAGGATTAATAGAGATAAGAATAAAAGGAGTACTGCCCTGAAAATGTCTATGGAGAAGAGAGAAAGAAATAGATCTCTCCAAAGTCGAAGGTGCCTATTGCATAGTCAGATTCTTAGAAAATTAACTATGATAGATTATAAAATGTTAGTTTAACATTTTTGAAAAATGTCAACCCTTTGGTGATGATTTCCAGAAATCGTCACTGAATATGGAACATTTAGTGATGATTTTCATAAATCATCACTGAATGTGTAACATTTGGTGACGATTCCCAAAATTCGTCACTAAATCTTGATCTTTGGTCACATTTCACAATATCTTTGCTAAATGGTTACTTTTAGAGACACTGTCAAAAACTTAGCAAAAAACTATACGTCTTTTTATTGACAATTTCGTATAATCGTCACCAATTGCAAACTCTTTGGTGATGATTTCCTGGATTGGTCACCAAATTTCAAATTATGTGGTGACGATTTCTGAAAAGCGTCACTATAAGTTAATTTAGCGACGAATATCTGAAATCGTTACCTATTGTGGATCATTTTGTGAAGATTTTCGTGTAATCGTCACTAAATGCTCACCATTTGGTGACGATTTATGTTTACTTTTAGCGACACTATCAAAAACATAGCAAAAAATCATGACTTTTTGCTGACAATTTCGTATAATCGTCGCCAATTGCAAACCCTTTGGTGATGATTTCCTAGATTGGTCACCAAATTTTTAACAAATTATGTAGTGACGATTTTTGAAAAGCGTCACCATAAGTTAATTTAGCGACAAATATCTGAAATTGTCACCCATTGTAGATCATTTTGTGACGATTTTTATGTAATCGTCACTAAATGTTCACCATTTGGTGACGATTTATGTCATTCGTCACGAAATGTTGTTCCTTTTGTGACACTTTTCAGTTTAGTAGCTAAAGGCTTAGTTTTAATGACGATTTTGTAAAATTATCATAATATGGTAAAATTTGGCGATGATTTTTCTTACGTCGCAAAAGAAAATGTAGCTAAATGTAGTATTTGTTGTAGTGATTCTTAACACTCCTTTTCCTGAAGTAACTTCTCAATAGTTCCTACATAATTAGTATATTATCTTCACTAAATCTATAAGAGCTATTTGCACCCTATTGACTTTGAATGTGCAAGGGTAGTATCTTCCCAATTCTCTTAGCCAATACTTTAGAAATAAATTTGTATATTATATAGCAGTAGGCAATTGGCCTGTAATCGCTTTAAGAATGTTGCTCCTCCCTTTTAGGTATTAAGGTAAAATAAGTTACATAGATCTCCATTAGTAATTGCCTTCTATAAAAGAATTCCATAACAGTATCCACCACAATGTTATTGGTCAATTCTAGGTTTTCTGAAAGAAAAATGCATTCATCCCATCTGGTCCTGGTGGCTTATTTGGATTAATTATTTCATCACATCCTTATTCTCTATTCTAGTCACTAACTTAATTAATTTCTCTACCTCTATATTTGATAATTAGTCATGTATTATCTATTTAATCATATTAACAGATGGAGATGCATTAGAGTGGGTTCCAGTAGAATTTGAAAAGAATGAGTGGGCATCCTCCAGTAGCTTTTCTTGACCTATGATCTCTATGTTGTCTTTAGTTATAGAGAGAATTTTATTCTTGGCTTTTTTGTTCTTTCTTTTACATATCTTTCTCTCAATAGTGTTTTATAATTGAATATTTAGCTTCAATAGCTAGGAAGTACCTAGTTAGAGCATGTTTCTTTACATTTTGTATGCATATATTAGTTGGATCTTGGTATGAGTTCATATGTGCTTCTATTAAACCCTCCTTGGCGGTAGTAACTTTGTGAATTAGAGCTTATTTGCTCTATATTTCTTTTATTAGAGACTACAGTATATATATACATGAATAGGTTTACAGAATAGGATAGAAAAATCTGTACAGATATGGAAATATAGTCTTAGGATACTATATACATACAGGATATTGCTATCTAATTTAAAAGATCTGATTATGATCAAATCATAATATTATGAGATATACATATCTTTGACCACAAACTTCCTTATAAGTATTGCATATATTTTCTCTATTTAGGCTTTTCAGTTCTTCTCTTATTGCCTAGATGATTTTATGGAACCTGAATTGTTTGTAATCTCCATAATTATGCTTATATCCCTTTTTCACAGCTTCCTCAAATCTAGGTGCTACACATAGGTAGCTATTAAACCTAAAGGAATATCTTCTGATCCCATATCCATTAGATAATATGATTTTGACAGGTGAGTGATTAGAATGTTCCAAGAAGAAGAAAGAGGAATTAGGAAACTTTTGGATCCATGAAAGATTTACCAAACTTTTGTACAGTTTCTTCCCTAAAAATGATGAATCCTTTTATTTGTTACTCCAGGTAAAGAAGTTGCTTACTTCAGGTAGATCATTAACCTCTATATCTGAGATATATTGCATAAACTCTTTATAGGAATTTCCTGCTGAATGCATACCTTCAACCTCACTGGAATTCATAATTTCATTGAAATCACCTAAAATCAACCCAGGGTCTCGAATTCTAATAGCTAGATCTCCAAGTTTATGTCATAAATCTTTCCTCAAGAAATTGTAATTCTGCCCATAAACTATGAAGATTTCAATATAAATTTTCTCCTATTTTATCTTGACCTTTATATGAATTTGTTGGTTTGACATTGATAATCCATCATTTCCACTTTCTCCTCATTATACAAAACTAAAATTCTTCCATTAAAATGACAACATTAGTTGTTAATCATTCTCCAGTTTGAGGCAAATCTTCCAAAATATTAGAGTTATCATTTTTAACTGTGGACTCCAAAACACCAAACAGTAAAGTTTATTCTCAAGGATAAGGTCATTTAAAATTAGATGGTTTGAATAGGAATTGAGACAAACAAAAATTGACATACTAAAAGGCTGCCTACTAGACTTTCTTCTCTTAGAGATGCTACTAACTGCTACAGGAGATGAACTCTCACTAGAGCATTCAACTTTTCTTTGTCAATAGTTATGCTTGCTTCTGTTTCTTCGTTGGATCCCACTTGTAGATGATTTGAGCTACTGATCACCATTTCTTTATTCAGATAGTTTGTACCTTTTTATTAGTCTCCTCTATTTCTTTAAATAATATTTCATTATGAGTTTGTTTGGTTTATTCTACCATTGCCTCTTTTACTTCAGTTTCATGGGAAGCACTGTTAGCCTGTTTAGACTAAACCAATTCTTCATATTCTCTAGTTTCAAAAATTTTACTAGTGGGTTTCCATATTCTCTTTGACTAGTGTCTGGTTCCAAGCATAGCTGATTTTGACAACATCCTCCACCATCTACATATCATCATTCAATCTCATGATTGGTATTTCATATGGAAGGTCTGCTAGTTTATCCAACAAAACAAAAATTCTAGAGTAATTTATCCTCTTGATTTCGAAAGTGACTCAGTCCATGAAGAGAGTTTTTCCTACATAGCTAGTTTTGTAATTAAGCCCTTAAGTTGTCCAGTCTTTGAATGGAATATCATGTAGGCACATCCATACTGGTATACTAGTATTCAGACATCTTCAATTATCACTCCAAGTTTCCAGCTCTGCAGCAGAAGGGGCTGGTGCATCACATACATGTCCACTTGGATGCAAATCTGAAGAAGAAGACATCTTCCTCATTGACAAGAATGTCGTTAATGCCACATTTCTTCCAATTAGTGAGAGCCAAGATTTTATGAGATGGAAGGATGCTCTTCTGTCAAAAAAAGGTAGCCTATTAAGGTAGATTTCCATCTGGAGGCACCTTCTCTAAGAATTTCCAAAGCTATAGAGACAACTGGAATGTCTTCCGTTCTGCACAGAGGTGAGTATTGTAACTTCAAATTTGGTTCAGATTCACCTACAACCTGAACCCTGGTTTTTACAATTTTGCAATATTCTTCAACAGGTTCTGCAGCAAAGGAGGTAGTCGGGTACATACTTGGAAGTGTTGGATAGTTTTTTTAAGGTTTGGTGGGGGGAGCACAATTGGCGATAAGTGGCAGGAAATTTTCCGTCTGGGACATGTTGAAACCGTATTAGAAAATCAGGTGGTGGGATCTGCAAAAGGGGTTGCCAGAGCATTGTGAAGGGAGTTGCTAAAAGATTAATATGGAAGAAGATTCAAGCCAATTAACTCAAGATACCATAGAGAGAAGCGGTATCTTATTTTTTATACAATAATTACGCACAAGAAGATTTATTCAGAAATATCGACAGATTTTTTTAAGCCAGAAACTCAAAGATAAGATAAGCAAGATCTTCTTTTGTGGTAATATTTAAATTTTGAGTAATTTAGAATAATTATTGAATGATAATGTTAAATTAAAGCAATTACAAACTATAAATATTTGACATTTTTTAGCTTTTTATATAAGTAAATCCTCACTCTTTGATTTTTCAAAGTTAAATCTATAAGCTAATCCGAAAATTTTAACGTTACCTTATCGGATCAAATCAAATGGGCTAGAGTCAATTCTATTTCCAACAGAAATGTCATTTCTTTCTACGAAAGAGAATAAAGTGTTCGTACTATTTTTTATTGGTCTAAGTGTGAATGACAATTGTCTATACCTATATAGATTTGAAGCAAAACCTAGCCGCTAAAAAACATCTCAAAGAGGATGCATCTCCAGAACCCAAGCAAAAGGTGCAATACGACAGTATTACATATCAAAATATCTCCCGTATATTTGTTTGCTTGGGACCGCAAGGCCAACCATATTGTTTGTTTGATATATCCTCTGTCTAATCAGAAAGCTCAAGGGCGTGCTGAATTCAATCAAAGTAATCCGATAAATTTTGATGTTAGCAACTGTATCGTGTTTCATGTCAGTGACGCATCCGTCATCTTTCCTTGCATCCTATTCCCTTTTCTCTTTCTTCTCGTACATAAGAGTGGCCATGAATTGAAAGCAACGATTTCTTATAGCTAGAGAAATGTCCAACACGGAGAGTCTACCAAATTGCAAGAGATCAACTTAGAGCCTAAGAAGGAAGAAGTTACGTAAAGAACTCCATATTATGGTAGCAAAGAAATGTAGCAAACAAACTATCTACTTACGTGAACATATGAGGGCGGTTACGAGACAACTGCGGCCTCTTTATTGGGGAGAGAATCAAATTTCTTAATGTCATGGAGGGGTTGCCAGCTCCAGACCCAAAAGCAGCGGGAACAGCGGTCCTCCTATTTCCAGTATCAACTGGAACTGTTGATTGTTTTGCTGGTGAGCCATTCGAGATGTCAAAGGGACCAGAATTTGAACTATTTTGCCTTGCTGGCCATATATCCTCCCTGGGCCCTGGAGTTGGAGGAGTGAAAACGGACCAATCTGTAAGAAATAAGTCAACTGGCTTTGCAGATATTTATGCAGTAAAGCCCAAATTTTATCATCCTCAAGAGCTTTATTAATATGACAAATTCCTCAGCAGACACTAAGCAGGCACCTATCATCCCAACTTTGTTGCAAGAAGAAAAAGATTTACCTTTTCGGATAGGGTCTCTGCTGTTGATCATGGTTGCAGGATTCGAGAACAAATCAGGATCATTTCTTGAATAGAAATTGCTTGCTGGCTGGATAGCTGATCTTTTCATTGACTCATACTCACTTCTCAGCTGATCATACATTTCATCAAGTTTTCGCTTCTGCCTGACATTGGAATAGAATGGTTTTTACCAAGGTCAAAATATACACCATAAGTTTGAAAACCGAGCAAATCAGTGGCACAAGAATAGAATTAACCTGGATTTCTCAGAAAACTTTTCTTGGAGCTCTTGCTTGTCCTTCGACAAATTCTCAATCTCTTGCTCCATCATCTGACACCTCTTGACCATTTTCTGATATGCAGTATGAACTTGCTCTAATTTTTCGGTGAACTTTTCTTGTATTGTCTCACATTTCTGCCGACACTGAGTAACAATTCTGTTCATCTTGTATTGCATCTCTAGTTCCTTTTGCCCTATATAAAACATCACACTTTTGTATGCACTCTTCATCACTAAGTTCAGTTAAGGAAGCCACATTGTTTCACAAATTGTCCTCTCACAATTTTCTCAGGGAAGTGGTATTTCTTCTCCCTTTTCAGTTTGATAACTTTCTCTAATGATGCAGGAATTTTATAAGCATCACTTGACAATCCATTAAATTTATGTTTCATTCTCCTGTTGTACATAGATGATGAAGTTCATGAAGAATTATAGAACATTGAAGGTGAAGTGACAAAACCACGAGTAAATATCAATGGATACATATCTGGGGAGATACTCCATTCATAGCCATCTGAAGTAAAAGTGAAAAAGCAACAGAGAGAATGCAAAAGAAAACAGAAGAATAAGGAATTAGAAATACTGTGATGGCATTGCAAGGATTTTCACTAGAGTGAAGTGATTAATGATAAGCGAAGACATTGTACATAATACTACAATACACTTGCTTACATTTATCCATTCATCATTTGGATTGATATCCACTGGTTTCATAAGACTGAAAAAAGAAAATCGATGATATTAGTCAAGAATGAAGTCGATAGAGCATCATCATAAACAAGGAAAAATATTGCACAACAATTCATATCATATCTCTGCATAATTATGGGAAGTACATTCAACCCAAGGAGTATGCCTATAGTCTATGTGGATTTCCAATAAAATCTAAGGTGTACATACAGAAAGAGTGTTTCAACCCTGCCCAGATTATATTCCCATTCTTCTTCCTCACAATGATTCACTAATTTAGGTAATTATAGTTTTGTGCTTTATCATTCCATCATCCATTCCAGCATAAATACATCCTCCCCAATCAGTGCTAATTATGGAGTGTGCACCTTTTAGAAAGCACTTGATCACAAATTGGGCATGCTGCATCATTGCTAAGAATCTTGCTTGCATCTTCTGTACCTTGTTAGATGGTTGAGGAAATTTGCAACAATTCTTAAACAAAGAGAACTTAAGGAAAAAACAGGAACATCCAGAAATTGGATACACAAGAGGTGACCACAAGTAGTGGAAACAGCTCTTCCCTCCAGTTCTCGCCAGCAGGCATTGCATCTCATTTCAAGCTTGCGTATGAAATTTTAATCCCATCATCATACCTTAAAATTGCAACATACAGAATGCTAAAGTCATTTTGCATCTGAATTGAGTTACCAAAACGGGACCGGTATGGTTTCTGGTCTTGCTATAAACAATGTTCATAAGGTCAAATATATATGTAAATCCCTTTTTGTATTAACAAGCATCCACAAATAGAAGGAAATACAGTTGGTAAATCACTAAGAGGTTCAAGAAATTTAGGAACTACTGACTGAAAAAAGCCAATTGAATGAATTTTCTCTCATTTACATTACGAAAGTAATTTTAACTTGAATCCCCTGAAATGACTCAATATCAAAATTAGACAAAGGAAAGATTACTCTAAAAACACGAACATAAATTACCATGCAACAGGCAGTTTAAAACAAACTTTCTCAGGTCCAACACTTGTACAGACTACTCTTAAGCTGGTTTTTTCCCCTCATCAGCAAAGCAGAGCAACATCACCAGCAACAATCACGCAAAATGAAATAAAATCTCGAAATTAGGGATTCCAATATTTACTATTACATGTGTTTTTGACAAAGCTCAATGGACCAGACGAAACGCGTCTTAATCCAGAAGCTCTTAAATCAATCAGTGCAAAGAGAAACAAGAATCACAATTCAAATCCACAGAAAAAGAAACCAATCAACCAATTCTAAGAAAAACACGTCCACATACATTGGTAATCAGGACGTGCTGCTTAAAAGCTGGAGATGGTAAGGAATGTTAGAAGTCAAGATGGATCTAGCCAGAGTGCAAATCAATTGAACTCTCAACTACAGTTCGCTCTCGCGACCTTCTAAGAGTGGAGAGAGAGAATTGAAGAGAAGCGTTCTCGAATATGGTAGTTTTCTTTCTATGCTGCAGTGGTAGATACGTATGAAAGAACAGCGGCATCTTCCGTGAAGTGATTTATTGTCGATTGAACAATAACTTATAGGCAATTTTGAACCTTAACGTTTACAAAGAAATACGCAAAATGATCATTTTTAATCTTAAGCTTTACATTTAACAATTAAATTCAACTCTATACTAACAATGCCATCAATTTTATGTTAAGTTAGTAGTTAGTAATAACCTTATACACATTTTTAATATTTTAATAACTAGATGGGTCTTATCATATAAATTTGATGTGATTTATAAAGTATGGATGCATAACAACAAGAATATCTTTAGCAAGAGGAACAATAATGGCGATAAGGATACAAGCAAAGCTACTAACAAAGACAATATTCTTGATTGACAATCTAACTTATTACAGTAGCTATTAACTGATTATATCAGCTGATGTGTTAAGCAGATTGTATTAACTATTTGTTAGAGATTTTTAGTAAAATTAGTTGTTTAATATTAATTATTTATGTATAAAATGACTTCTAAACGTATGGTTTTAAAAAATTATAATGACATGAGTATTATATTTTAATATTTTATAAAATTTTTTCATAAGAATTTAAATTTTACACATTTAATTTTATAAAAATTAAGTATATAAATCTATTAAAAATATAACATATAATAATAATAATAATAATAATAATAATAATAATAATAACAATAACAACAACAACAACAATAATAATAATAATCAATGGGAAAATAAAATGGAACACTTAACAATGTATCTTCACAGACCAAGAACTACAAGATCGCCCCTTTCATTCTGGGGCGACGGAGGGATCGTACCATTTGAGCCTTTTTTCAAATGCTTTTTTCATAAGTTTGGAGAAAACTGCAATCAATAGGATTTTTCTAACTAAAAAATTGTAAGAAATCTCAGAAACCAAAGAAGAAACAGAAGATGATGATAATGATGAGTACTTATTTTTTTCTTCTTTCTCATTCTTAAATTAATGATAGATACTTAACATAGGCTCAAAATTAATAATTATTGCACGACAAAAAGCTTCATTAATAATTACACATGTAGCTTATAAGATTAGGAAGAGGCAACAAAGAAAAAAAAAGAATATTTTTGGTTCATTTTGATCTTAGAATCCAAGAGAGATGGAGAGATACCCGTTTGAGTTTGCAAAGACTTAAGATTAATAAATTCATAGTGGATATATACACTAGACGTTAACGCTCCACTTTGTTGCTGTCTATAGGTTTTGGAGAGGGCACAATCTGTCATTTAAAATAAGCTGAAACAAAACGCTACTCTTTTTGAGCTTTTAAAAAATCAACTGATTGAGTTCAATCGGTCAACTCAATCAACTAATTACCAAACACTAAGGGCAGTCGATCAATAAGGTTGATCAGCTAAATTTATTCAGTCAACTATTTTTTGGTTGATCAGCCAACAATCAAACAGAGCCAATAACAATAGGAATTAGAGGTTTCACTGCTATTAATTTAGGATGTAGGTTAATTAATTTAGTTACTAAAATTAACTAGTTAAATTAATAGATTAATTAATTAAGTTGCTTTATTAGATTAATAATATTTAGGGTTAAATTATATGTTCACGTAGACTATAGAATTCACGAAATATTAAAATATTATAAATATTTTGTTACAGTTTGTTCATGCAGATCTCTTAACGTCACGCTCCTAATTGTATTAATTTTCATTACATAATAGTTACAGTGTGTGAGTTTTCTTGGTTAACTTAAGTTTACATCCATAAACACAAAACTAAGATTTTATTTATAAAAAATTCAGCTTAAACATGATACTAACAAAGAAACTGGGCTACTCATAAAGTGTTTACAAAATGAGAGTGGACGAGATTTTATGTCGGATCAATGTCAAAATTTTATATTAGAAACCTTCGTAATACAATCGAGTTGCTAAGCATAAGTTAGCTCACTAGACATCTATGTTCTTGTCGCGAATTTATGCTAAGAATCATCCAAGAGAGTTATAGGATGTAACTTTTCGTGCTGCTTATCATATCATAAATCATTTGCCTCTATCGCACTGGACATAATTACTTCTTTTTAGCTATTATATATTCACAACCTAATGTGCTTTTTTTTTCTTCATATACATTAGATATTTCAACTTTGTCAGACTAATTTTAAGCCCCTAAGGCCTCATCCTAAGAGCAACGTTATGTATTTCGTACCGTACCGGCTAAAAAAGGTACCGAAATGTTAATTTCAGTACTGAATTTAAATACGGGCCGATACCGGCTAGTATTATAAATATCGGTCAAATACTGACCGGTACTGAAAATTTTGAAAAATATACAGAACAAATTGCAAAATTTTCAAATTTTAATTTAAAAATTTTCTCTCTCCCGCCTCTCCTCCTCACCCCCTTCTTTTTTTCAAATATTTTTTAGCTTGTTATTTAGTTAATTTTTTATTTTTTATTTTTAAAATAAATAAATTTTTTATTACTAATAATAATTATACATTAAATAAAAATATAGAATAATTTTTATTTAAATTTATTTTAATATTTACATAATATTTATTAATAAAAATATTTAATTTTTAAAAATAAATAATTTAAAAATTATTATTTATAAACTAATATTTATTTTTATAATTATTAAATCAAATTTTATTTGAAATATATATTATTTTAAATTTCAATTACATTTATTAATAATTATTAAATTAATTTTAACTAATCAAATATATAATATATTTAATTGATAATAAATTAAATAATATATGTTCTTATTGCATGTTTTAATTCTACTTGGTTGTTTCTTTATCACGAACTCCTGTTGTAAATTATAATAATTTGAGAGTTAAGGATGTTTTGATGTAATTATTATTTATTATATAATGAAAATTGAAATTGTAATATTTTAACTACTTTATATTGTTCTTAAATTTATATTTATATGATAATGATTGTCTTTTTTATATAAATTGTGGTTATTATTTATATGTGAAACATCTGAAAATTATTATTATTTCATATTAATTGTGATTATTATTTATTATTTTGATTTTTAGAGACAAGGTTAAAAATATAAAGTACAACTGTATAATATGATAATGGACTATTTTGCAATTTTTAAAAAAATTTAGGAATTATTTTATAAATTTAAAAAATTACCTAAAACAGTATTCGGTATTGACCGGTATCGATACAGTACCGTACTAGAACCCAATTCAGTACCAAGTCCGGTAAGGTATTCATAACATTGCCCAAGAGTCCTAGAGGAGGTAAATCTAGAACCCTAAGGTCCCTCAGGTTCTTACGTAACCTGTACACTTCTGCACACAAGGAGTCATCACATACTGATTGGTCAGTTACTGATTGATCACTGGCCCTACTTAGCATCAGGTTCCTATCAGCCCCAAGTTCGCTAGTAGTTCCAACTCCCATACTGCCACAAGAAGTGAAACGTTCGCAATTAATCAAATCAAGGAGCACTCCCAGGGGTCTAGAGGAACATCAACAGGGAAAATTCTCCCTCTCCCCCTTTTGTGGTAACTCAGACTTAAGACCTCCTACAAAAGAGAGCCTTAAGTGAAGAGTTGAAACCAATTAGGTCACTTCTTCTTGTCTAATGTGTGTTATTTTTAAGTTTATGGGTTTATCTTTTATGTTTATGTATTAAAATATAATCAAGCCAAAGTTGAACTAAAAGTCAAATAATGTTTTTTTTGTCAGCTATGTTACTTATAGAAAAGGATGGATAAGTATCAAAGTTGCGAATATCGTACCAGAATAGGTTTTGGTACGATACTATATCGATACCGTCCAATATCGGGTATCATTTCGGAAAATTTTTTAAATTTATGAAATTGTCCTTGATTTTTTTAAATCTGCAAAATAGGCCATTGATATATTGTACAGTTTTACTGTATATTTATAAGTTTACATCAATCATGTCTCCAAAAATCATAATAATAAATAATAATCACAATTAATATGAAATAACAATAATTTTTAAATATTTCATATATAAATAATTACCATAATTAATATGAAAAAAGACAATCATCATCATGTATTTTTTAAATATTTCATATATAAATAATTACCATAATTAATATAAAAAAAGACAGTCATCATCATACAAATATAAAATTAAGAATAATAAAAAGTATTTAAAATATTACAATAATATAATTTCTTTATTTTAATAAATAATAATTACATCAAAACTTCTAATAAAAAGAACAATAAATATCATTAACTCTCAAATTATTACAATTCACAACAAGAGTTCGTGATGATGAAACAATTAAGTAGAAGTTAAACCTGAAACAAAAACATTTACAATATTACATATAAAGAATTTAAAATAAAACATCAAATATAAGTAAAATTAAAAGAAGAGGAAAAACAAAAACCTAGAACGAAATTTAATCGTCTACGGGAGGATACCCGCTATAACTACACTGACCCTAGTTATCATTTGGTACAAAATCTTCATTATTGAGAGGAGCTTTATCATCATTATCATTCAAATTTAATACACTAAATGACATGTCAATACTTTCTCATCCAAGATTTTCTTCCAAGTCATTGACATATACCAAATTCGATTCTTCATAAACCTAATTCGCCAAAAGATCAATATTATCAATGGAAATTAGATCAGTTGAACTACTTGTGCTATTAAGACTCCTAGTAAAGAATAAAATTTAATTATTAGAAAATTATATGAAATTATATTGAAATTAATAATGATAATAACATATTTTCCCGAAGCTTTAAACTGTAACGAACAAAAACCAAGTCATTCAACCTCTTATGCTCCAATCTATTCCTTTTCTTAGAGTAGATAAATGTAAATATGCTCCAGGTTCGGTCACAGCCTGTTGCACTTATGCATTGACTTAAAATTCGAATTACAAACCTTTTTAATTCTGGAGCACTATTTCCGAATTGATCCCATCAAGAAACTATAAGTCGTAAGATAACTAAAGTAGCGTTATAAACAAAATAAAGTGTTAATTAATTTCAACAAATAACAAAGGAAACAACTAATACCTATTAGAGAAGTGCTCTAAAGGCAATCACCTTTAGTACTTATTGTACAAATGATTTTGTGATTAATAAAGGCAGTTTTCATTATTTCAATGTTCATATGTTTATGGATTTGATGTTGATCATAAATTAATGTAATAAAGTCCTTGATACAAAACGTAGCATGGAGCAAATCATAATGAGATCATGATAATGAGATTCCTATTATTTGTAATTATATTAGTATCTAAAATTTCCCCAATTATAGGATTAATGAGATGAGATATCATTACTCTGGATAGACAAGCGCATGTTATACTCCTTGATTAGATCAAGTCGTAGATCTAATAAACTATAAAAATGAGTTTTTTAGAGTTAACATGTGGATGCTTACTAAGGGTAGTAAGTACATTGGATTGATTTACTATGAGACAATCATATGGATATTCTATTCTTGTGTCAATGATAGTCTCGTCATAGCAATGGTGCAAGTATCTTTTGACTTGAGATGCTCAAGGATATCTCATTTACTGATCCTATATTTTGACTCCATTCATCGGTGCTTTTCAGGGGTTACTAATAGGGCTGTGATTGAGTACAACCTGAGGTATTTAGAGATAATTAAGTAGCCAATAAAGGATTTACCACTTCGGATGGAAGGAGATGATAGCCACGACCTCTCATCGAGGTCATTACTCGGGAGTCTCTAGCCAGAGCAGATACGTGTCATGCAAAGAGTCTTCAATGATACATAGAGTAATGAGATCCTTCAGACAAGATCTAATATCACTTGGAATAGTTGTGACGTAATCAGTCTAGTAGGAGTTGACACTTTGACCATACTCTTAACCAAGTGGGCTATAGATGGTGAAAGGACAAACTACATGGCAACATTGCATATGGAAGGGTTCGTAGTCAAACCACTAACTTTCTGGTCAATTGGAGGTCATGACGTGTTGTTAGATACTAGTCTTGACTTACTTGAATTAAGTGTTACACGCATAGGAGATCCGAAGGATGAGTAAAATGGTCTTGAATGGTGACTCAAGATATGAGAGAGTGTTTTGCGATTGTATCATGATGTGATCATGGTAGAAAACGTTGCGTGGAATATATTAGAAATAAGTGTTTTTTCTTCCATTAATGTATGTTATTCATAGTCATTAACTTCCCATAACTTCCATTAATACTTGCCATTTATGACCATTAACTTCCTGTAACTTTTCATTAGTGATGGAGGTTATAGAAGGCCAAATGGTGAAAAAAATTGAGATGATTTTTGTGCATCTTGTGTAAGGGAAAAAGAGAAAAAGAAAGGTTCTCTTTCTTACACACACACACACACACACTTTTTCTCTCTAATTCTCTCAAGAGTTATTATCGTTGCTCGTATAAAGAAAGAATTGTAGCCATCTCCTAGTAAGGTTTCATCCTTCTATTTTCATGTGGACTTTCATTAGAGACAATCTACATTGATTGTTGTAGTTTATGACAACCCAACGTGGAGAAGATTAAAGAACGAAGGAGATCATCAGAAAGGTATGTAAAAATCTTATATTTCATATTTTTGTTTTTTTATATCTATATGCATGAGCAGATCTAGTTTATGAGGTTCTGTTTTATTTCTGCTGTGTATATTTGATATATATTATGTATGAGATGCATGATCGGAAACTAAGAGTGGTATCAGAGCCATCTTGTGCCTTGTTAGATGTAGAATACATGATATGTGAAAACCGTTTTCATGTTTGTGACAGCATAGGGTCCTGTAATGTTTTGTTCGAACTTAATTATAGAAAAATGGTTTTCATGATTTTCATTCACCGATATGTTCATAAGATATATGTGAATGATTCAGTGCGATTGAAAATATTTTTAATGTGATTAAAATATTTAATTTCGATTTTACAATAACATGCATGAAATTTGTCTTTCTGTTGGGCACGTGATGTCTATTGGCTATACTAATGAGGTTACGCATGATTTTCGTGGAATTTGATTGTAGAAAAAATCATGTGAATATATTTGGGATTATTTATGCTTTTGTAACTTTTTTAGAATTATGAAAAATGTTTAATAATTTTATCAAACAATTTTCCAAATCTGGACAATTTTCTAGAAATTGTAGGATCTATATTGTTTGTTGCTTTGGTATGTTTATATTTTGGTTCCAGAACGTTAAAAATATTTTTATGAGATAAAAATATGTTAATTTGATTTTTTACACATGCTTAAATTATTTTTCTCGAAATTTGATTTCTAGAAAAGTTTAGAAGTCAAATTTGTTATTTTGGTTGTCTTATCGGTGTTCCGGTGATCATGGTAATTTTTGGGCGATTACTAAATTATTTTGATCATCATGAAACCACGTAGAGATGCTTGGAATGATGACTTGATGTTCTGTAAATTTTGGAAAATTATAGAAATTAATTTTGAATTAATTTTAGTAGAGTAGTAGATTTTCTAGTAAGACTAGAAAAATTGGCATGTATGACAAAATTGAAGTTGTTTAACTTTGAACATCAAATAATTATTTTAAGGTAAATTAATTATGAATTAATTTATGGGATTATGAATTCGTGTTAATTAGATTAATATTAATTTCAATCGAAATAACATACATAAGTAATTTTATCCAAGTTAGTAAAAGGATGATAGTAAATCTATGTGTTGGATTGGGCTTAGGTCCAAGTGTTGGATTGGGTTTCCATGTTAGGATTCATAAGATGTCATAACCAAAATGATGTTTACATATATATGCATTAGAGAATGCATGGTAAGGAGAATGTGTGTGCTTGCATAATGAATGGTTATGGGCTTAGGCTCAATTTGATTGGTAGTCTATATCATGCCATGTAGTTATAGTAACTACATGTGTATATGAGTTATATGTATAAAACCATCTAAGTTAGATGAGACCTTAGCCAAAACTCTCACTTAGATATCGCTATTAGATATCGAACCACTAGGAGAATTTATGTACGTGTTCTCTCGAATTTATGTTAAGGGTTATGAATTTGTAAAAATAGTACGAGCCATAATGCGTGTTATTAAAGTCCTTATAGACATACATTTAGGTATGTTATAATTTTTCTCTATTTGACGATAGGTTGCTATTGCTCGAGTTAACACTATGAGTACTAGTGTGAATCTAAGATCATTGATGAAAGCTAACAAGTTGACTAGACCAAACTTCCTTGACTGGCTCAAGAATGTGAGAATAGTTCTCAAGTCTAAGAAGTTTAGTTATGTTTTGGAAGAGCCACTTGCCGATCCCCCTATTGCTGATGCTTCTGATGATGATCAGGGGGCATATAGGAAGCATCTCGATGATAGTGAGATGATTAGTTATATTATGCTAGCCACTATATCACCGGAGCTGCAAAACCAGCACGAGGCTATGGATGCTCATACTAGAGTTTATCATCTTAAGGAGCTCTTTGATAAGTAAGCAAGGTTCAAAAGGTTTGAGACTTCACAATTGCTCTTCCATTCCAAGATGGGTGAGGGGACATCTCTAGTGCCGTGCGCACTGAAGATGAATGGATACATCGAGCAGTTGGCCTCTTTGAGTTTTCTTTTGAATCATGAATTAAGTATTGATTTAATTTTGACTAGTTTAACTGATAGTTACTCATAATTTGTGCTTAATTATCAGACGAACAATATATCCAGCACAATTCCCAAGCTGGTCAACATGCTCAAGGCAGTTGAGCCATCTGTCCATAAGGATAAGGTTATGATGTTGGTGGACTCTTTTGGTTCGAAGAAAAAGAGCCAAAAGAAGAAGAAGTCCGCAGGGCTTAAGGAAGGTGTTAAGAAAGCAAAGAAGACTGCATCGAAGGGAACTTGCTTCCACTGTGGCAAGGATGGCTGCTGGAAGAGAAACTACAAGGCCTATCTGGAGTCCTTGAAATAGAAGAATGCATATGATGCCCCATCTACTTCAGGTATTTTTGTTATTGATATTCATATTATTTATGATAACAACATATGGTATTAGATATTGGTTGTGGCTCACACATTTATACTGATATGAAGGGCCTCAGGAATAGTAGATAACTCAACAAGGGAGAGTCAGACCTGTGAGTGGGCAATGGAGCAAGAGTTGTTGCATTAGCTATAGGCACATATCTACTGACTTATATTAGAATTGGACAATTATTTTTGTGTACCTGCTTTAACTAAAAATGTAATATCTATTTTTAGTCTTAATAAAACTTGATTTCATTTAACTTTCAATAACAATGGTTATTCAATTTATTTGAATGGAATTTTATATGCTTTAGGTGCATTGTGCAATGGTATATACATATTGGATATGTCTAATCTGGTTTTAAATATCAATAATAACAAAAGAATAAAACGAGATAAAGTGAAATCGTCTTACATATGGCATTGTCGCCCTAGCTATATAACTGAGAGATGCATGTCTAAACTACATAAGTGTGGTAGTTTAAGGTCATTTGATTATGAATCATATGATACATACAAATCTTGCTTATTAGAAAAGATGAATACGTTACCCTTTAAGGGAAAGGGTAAACAAACTATTGGACTTTTAGACCTAATACATACTGATGTATATGGTATGATGTCCAAAAATGCCAAAGGTGGTTTCGTATACTTCATTACCTTTATCCATGATCATTCTCGATATTGTTTGTAACATCCCCTCACCAATAGGAAGGGTATATTGGTAAATTGCCATGTTTAGGAGTGTATAATGTATAGTGACATA
>JANIIA010000004.1:19110697-19137313 GCA_027478495.1 Erythroxylum alaternifolium | reverse complement strand
TTTAAATGTATGTGATGCCATGTGGAGTTCTATAGTAATTGTACGTAGCGCTCCCTTATCTTAGGATATGTGTCGGAGTGACCTACGGGCGTCCCGATGCGTACCCTAGGATAATGGGGTGTTACATTGTTATATGTATCTTATGAGATACAAGTCTGAAGCCTTTGAAGGTTTAAAGAATTCAGAAATGAAGTTGAGAAACAACTTGGGAGAGGTATTAAATCACTTCGATTGGATCGAGGTGGTGAATACTTAAGCCTAGAGTTTTTGTATTATCTTCGGGATAATGGAATATTATCCCAGTGGACTCCACCTTATACACCACAACACAATGGTGTGGTTGAGAGGAGAAACCAAACCTTATTAGATATGGTGAGGTCCATAATGGGTTAGCAATTTTACCAAAATCTTTTTGGGGGTATGCACTCGAAACTTCTGTTTATGTATTAAAAAAAGTCCTATCAAAGTTAGTTGATGTTACTCCATATGAGATATGGGCTAAAAATAAACCATATCTTTCTCATATGAAAGTTTGGGGTTGTCCTACTTATGTAAAGCATATTCAGTCAGATAAGCTTAAACCTATATCTAACAAGTGTCTATTTGTAGGAAATCCTAAGGAAACTATAGGATATCAGTTCTACCATGTTTTGGAATAAGAGGTGTTTATTTCAAAACACGTTGTCCTTTTAGAGAAAGAGTTTCTTCTAAAAGAAGACAGCAGGAGTAAAATTGAACTTGTAGAAGTTCAAGATGCTGAAACAGATGTAGATCAACTTCCTGGACCTGAGACTATTGTTTATGAAAATGAAACAATATTTCAACCTTCTAGCACACAAGAAGTTCATAGGTTAGGTAGGATACATCATATTCTTGAGAGATACAGATTTCTCATAAATGAACTTAACGAGGTATTGCTCATAAAAGATGATGAGCCTATTACCTAAGAAGAGATTCTGAAGAGTTCAGAATCTGACAAACGGCTTCAAGCTATGAAATTGAAAATGGATTCCATATATGAAAACCATGTATGGAATTTGGTTGACCCACCCGAAGGGGTAAAACCCATAGGATGTAAACAGGTTTTCAAGAAGAAAACTAACATGAAGGGTAATGTAGTTACCTATAAAGCTAGGCTTGTAGCTAAAGGTTATCGTCAAAGGCAAGGAGTTGACTATCACGAAATGTTTAGCCCAGTAGCTATGCTTAAATCCATTAAGACACTCCTAGCCATTGCCACTCATTATAATTTTGCAATATGGCAAATGGATGTGAAGATAACTTCCTTTAATGGAAACCTAGCCAAGGATGTGTATATGACACAACCTGATGGTTTCATATCCATGAATGGAGAAAAGGTATGCAAGCTTTAGAAATGCATTTATAGATTGAAGCAAGCATCCTGGAGTTTGAATATCCGATTTGATGAGACAATCAAAGATTTTAGTTTCTCACAAAATTTGGATTCGTAGTGTGTGTATAAGAAGGTCAGTGGGGTTGCCAACATAACCTAGAACCTAATGGGTCACTCAAATAGTAGATCCAAAGGATGAGTAAAATGGTCTTCAATGGTGATTCAAGATATGAGAGAGTGTTTCGGGATTGTATCATGATGTGATCGTGGTAGAAAATGTTGCATGGAAAGAATTAGAAACAAGTGTTGTTGGCTTCCATTAATGCATGCTATTAATGGTCATTAACTTCCTATAAATTCCATTAATGTATATTATTCATAACAATTAACTTTCCATTAACTTTCTATTAGTGATGGGAGTTATGGAAAGCCAAATGGTGCACAATTAAGATGATTTTTGTGCATCTTGTGTAAGACAAAAAGATAAAAAGAAAGGTTTTCTTTCTTACACACATATACTTTTTCTCTCTAACTCTCTCAAGTGTTTTTGTCTTTGCTAGCGCAAAGAAAAAATTCTAGCCATCTCCCAGTGAGGTTTCATCTTCTATCTTCATGTGGACTTTCATTAGTGACAATCTGTATTGATCGTTGTGGTTTACAACAACCTAATGTGGAGAAGATTAAAGAACAAAAGAGATCGTCAAAAAGGTATGTAAACATCTTATATTTCATATTTTTGTTTTTCTATATCTATATGTATGAGTAGATCTAATTTTTGAGGTTCCGTTTTATTTTTGCTGCATATATTTGATATATATTATATATGAGATGCATGATCGGAACTTAAAAAAACCTAGAGAAAGTTTTCCTTCTTTTCGAATAGCAATTGGCATTTCAAAATCCTTATAAGACAACTTATAAAGCTCTATTTATGAGCTTAAGAGATCTTGCATCACATCAATGCTAACAATTATTGTAATAGTTAAAAGCATTCCTCTATTAACTTCAGTTTGCTCAGTAAGATCTAGTCTAAAATAGACTCTAGGAGTCAAAAACACCCTAGAGCAAACAATGGAGAAGAAAGTTGTCTTTCCTTTTTCTTATTAATGATTGAAATATATGGTGTGTACAAAGAAAGCCTATGTTTCAGATTGGCCTTGATTGCTTCTGTCGCTCTCTCTATTGCATCAAAAAATAACCCATTGTTATCTTTTCTTCACTATCAGGCAAGCGAAGCACCCTTACCAAAGGCTCACAAACTTGGATAAAAAATTGGCATTGAGACCAAAATTCTCTATCTTCTAGTACAATTTTAGCATTGAGACTAAAATTCTCTATCTTCTAGTATAATTTTACAAACCTCCACTACAGCGTTAAACCTAACATGCTGAGATGCAATCCACTTATCCTTGTAAACATTTGTCTTAACTCTTTCTTCATCATAACAAAAGACTAAATTGATAAGAAATTTATTGTAAATCTTGTCACAACAGGACCACACAAAATTCCTGCTATTGGGCAAATTCCTTTCTCATTAAATTCGGTACCCATTCGCAATTATAGATGAACTTTGTCACCTTTTTAGCTTTCTGCATAGTCTAAAAATACCTAGGATCTCCTATATTCTCAAGCATTAGGTCAATGCAATATGTAACACAAGGGGTCCAAAAAAAAGAATTATACTTATTGTGCAACCTTTTTCCTGTTGCTTTATAAACGAAATTATTATTAGTAATAAACTGAGCAATGTATTCTAGCCTTACTTCATTCACAACTTCATCAAATATCACAAACACAGTCTCAATATTCCTAATAAGGCTAAATGTATCAATAGATTTTAAAAACATAGAGCCATTTGTATAATAAACCAAAAAATTAATAATAGACTCTTGTCTCCTACTTGTCTAACCATCACACATAATTGAACATCCATAAGTAGCCCAACTAACTCTTCTTTATGTCAAATAACTTCTAATTTCAGAAACAAAATATCACAAAAGTTTACCTTTTAAGTCATCAATTGAAGGACCTTTGTATCGCAAATCATAAGAGGCTATTATATTCGTCATAGGTTGATAATAATAGGATTAAGAAGCATCTCTTGATTGCATTTCACTACGAATTGAAGGTTGGGCTCGAAGAGTTGTTCGTGGTGTAAAAAAACTAGTCACTTGCCTTCTTCTCTTCCTCACATCAGGTTTAGTTGCTTCTTCTTAGGCCTGAGATGGAACACTACTAGTACTAGTATACCACCACTACTACCGCCATCTTCAACATTTCCACAATCACCGTGAAAACTAGAAAACGAACTTCCACTACCAATTTCAAAATTCAACCTTTCCCTCATATCTCTCTCATGTTGATATTCATTAAGCAACGTTTTCATTTGTCACTTTACGTCATGACCTACTTTTTTACAGGGTTCCACATCTCTTTTAGCTCCAGCTAAATGTTTCTTTAATCGGGTGAGTCCTCCACTTTTCAAATGCTTGTTACAAAAAAAGCATATAGTATCATTCCTCATACCGGGAACCAATGCAATATGAGCCCAAGCTGGATCATTATATCTTCCTGAAGTGGGTTGATCAGGAGTACTTAAACTTCCTTCCATTTATCTGTAAAAATAAATGAATGCATATATTAGAATAAATAATACATAATTTCATTACACAATATGTATATCTATCTTACATAATATAACTTATTTTGTATGATAACGTTATACACAATTTAATTTAATGGAACACATTTCACTATAAGTCAAAAACTAACAATTCAATTATTCAACATATATAATTACATAAAACAAACATAAACAAATTTCATTTCCAATAATCAAAAAACATACATAAACAACTTCCATTTCCAACAACCACAAAACACATATAAACAATTTCTATTTTCAACAATTTCGAACAATTTCAATTCAAAGTTTCAAACATGAAGATCAAGTTGAAAGGTATGATATGATTTACATAATCGCCAAATAATGAATGAAATATCTTATACAATTGTTCATACACATCTATTCATAACATGAAGATCAAGTTGAAGGATATAACTTCATAAAACAATTTCCATTTCCAAGAATCACAAAACATACATAAACAATTTCCATTTCCAATAATTTTCAATAATTTTCATTTCCAAGAATTACAAAACATTCATAAAATAATTTCCATTTCCAACAATCACAAAACATACATAAAAAATTTCCATTTCCAACAATTTTCAACAATTTCCATTTCCAGTAATCATAAAAATTCATAAAACAATTTCCATTTCCAACAATTTTCAATAATTTTCATTTCCAATAATCACAAAACATTCATAAAATAATTTCTATTGCCAACAACCACAAAATATACATAAATAATTTTCATTTCCAACAATTTTGAACAATTTCAATTTAAAGTTTCAAACATGAGGATCAAGTTAAAGGGTATGATATGATTTACGTAATCTCTAAATCATGAATGACATATCTTATACAATTGTTCATACACATCTATTCATAACATGATGATTAAGTTAAAGGATATATTCATATCATGAGGATCAAGTTAAAGGATATAACTTCTTTGGAAATGTTGTTTTTTCTCTTATTTAAAACTTTAAATCTTCTTTTCATTTCTAACAAACCATAATATTATATAAACCATTCTATATTTGGTTTTTAAATATATATGTTGCTTTTACAATTTTTAATTGACATTAATAAGCCTAAGTATAAATGATTGGAGCCTATAACATGTTCACAATTTGAAAAAAAGTTCTTTTTGGAAACATTTATTACATCACTACTTTCACACATTATCTATTATAAATATTTATAGTAGCCTATACATATAAATTACCAAATAATTCCACATATTTTATACTCAATTAATTACTTACCTAAAGCTAATACCAAAATATTATCATTAACTTCAACTGAATTATTATTATTTACAATTCCTAATTTTATACTTAATTAATTATTTACCTAAAGCCGATACCCAATTACTAAAAATGAAATACCATTTCATAAATTTTAAGAATGTGTCCATAAATTATTTAAGTCTTTGCAAGTTTGCAACTTTAATATTCTTAGTTTAAAATTTTAATTTAAGTTGTTTCAACTTTCAACTTACAAAATTTCAATTGAATCAATTCAATTCATTAACATCATCACATATTCACATCAACCGTGCATTTCATTCATCAAAAAACTTATCATAAATTTCTCTTAATCTATTAAACTTAAACCAATCTTCAAAACCAAACTAGAAATCAACCAAACAATCATTCAACTCCAATATCCAATCCAATCCAATCCAACCTATGCAAATCACAAAACCAAAACAACACCGTGACTCATTCAACTCCAATATTCAAATCACAAAATTGTGAATCTTTTAACTCCAATATTCAACCTAGATATATGCAAATTGTAAATCACAAAACTAAGTTCCAACTGATTCATAAATCCAAGATCCAACTGAATTAAAAAATTTAATTTCAGCTTTCAACATCCAAGTTCCAACCAATTCACAATAAAAATGCAATTAAATAAGAAAAATCAAAAATTAAAAAACACACCCAGAAACCAATTCATAAGCTTTAGGTTTTAGGTTGGGTCTTTGGGTTAGGTGATAGGTCACAGCTTCGGGTGTAGACTTGGACAAGCAACAACCTTATCTCCTCCTCTAGACGTTTAGTGGTGGTGATGACATAATGCGGTGGTCCTCGTGGAGGAGGGTTGATGACGGTGGTGTCTTCGGGATTTTGGGTGGAGGAGCCAAGGATCTCTGAAGCTAACGTGGATCAGGGAGGATGAGGGAAGGGGCAGCATCACTGGAGAGGGAGTAGTACCGTCAAAGATAAAGAGGAGAATGTGAGAGAGAGAACGGCGATGGTGAGTTAAAGTGAGAGTCAGTGAGAGAGAGAGAGAGAGAGAGAAATAATGAGAAGGAAGCTTCGAGAGGGTGAGTAAGGGACACAACAGAGAGGGGGTTTTAGGTTTAAATTTTCAAAAATTACAAATAAGTCCTTACTATTTTCCAAATTGATGGTACTGACTGGCAAATGACCGATATTTCTGATATCAGCATGCACCGAATGAAAACTAGCATTTCCAATCATTATCTCTGACCAATACGCAAATAAAAAATACCACATCATTTTTTAACCGATATGGAATGGTATTCGTTGCCTTGATTTATATAGATATAAAGACAGGAAAGGTCTATCTAATGTTTGATGAAGTAACATCTTACAAGTTTGATGGAAGTATAAGAAAAGGTACAACTGATCTTGTATTTTTCTTGATGACTCTACATTTAGTAACAGGGGGAGCAATATTTCTTCATATGAGGAGAACTTTTAAATAGAACAAGATATCAAGGCTATCATAAAAAAATAAATGAGAAAGAGGAAAACACTTGGTTATTTACCTAATTATAAAGTTGAATTAGATACTCTTTCTATTATGTCTTGTTTCTTTATATGATATTCATATGAAATTGAGCATATAAATCCAAATTGATTTCTTAATAGGAAGATATAATGGAAGAAAAAATTTTAGCCTTAAATAAGAATGAATCGTGAGAGCTTATACCAAAACCAAACCAATGGATGTTGATTTAATAACTTATAAATGAGTTTACAAATTAAAGAGAAAGGATAATATATAAGTACAAAGCTTGTCTTATTGATTGTGAGTTCTCCAAGTAATATGGTCAAGATTATGATGATACATTCAACCCCCTTTTTTAAAATTTAAAATAGATGAAAAGGAAGGAAAATTACAAGTTGAAGTTTATGAACCTAGTACATACAAGCCTAAAATAACATACAAAGAGGAAAACAATTAAATTACCAACAATAAAAAGAAATTTTATACAAGCCTAAAATAACATACAAAGAGGAAAACAATTAAATTACCAATAATAAGAAGAAATTTTATCAAAAGAAAAGTACTGAATTTCTTTATGTTATTAATCTCTATAACATATCCTTTTCATAAAATTTTTTAAAATCATTTAATAAGTTCTTATTAAGTCAAAGCATAAACCTTTGGTATCTAAGATTTATACACATTCCTAGAGTTAATCTTTCCTTCCTTTCAACATTTGATTATGCCTTATTTTGTAGCTGACCTATACTGCAAATATGGTGGATTTTATTTGTAATAAGCTGCTCACTTATTTAATATATCAATTATTGGAGAATATTGTAGCTTGGATTTGTTTTACCTAGGAATATTCTTTGATATCTTTCTCTATATGTGTCATAAATAGCATTTATAAAAGTAATTTTATAAATTAAGAGATCACATTTTCTTATGTTTTTCTTTTGATTGATCCAATCTACTATGTTTGGCCAATTCTCCTTATAAGCTTTTGAGTTGTGGAGAACTTACAGTTTTTAACATATAGTTAAGGAGAAGAAATACAGAAAATAAATGATTAATTGATTTAAGTTGTCCATTGTAGGAGTACACAACTCTTTGGAGTTGTTATAGTTCCTGTTCAACTTATCCAATGTAGTAAGCCACACTTTTATTACGAACCATAATATAAAGGATGTCCTTAGTAGTGATTGTATGTCCTTAGTAGTGATTGCTTAAACCAAACATTTTTGTTCCGTTTTACCTTTAAACCCTGATGCGTGAGTAAATTCTTGTAGGATCAATTTGTTAATTTCCCTAAGGCATGGTTTTTTCAAATGATCTTATCCTTTCTTTGGGGATTAGGGGAGTAGTTTAGGGCAAATTCCATAATCTCTACATGTATTCTATTAGAAATATTCTACATATTATCTTCTAGAACTTCTTTGATAGCCACATACTTTATCTTCTAGAACTTCTTTGATATTTCTCTAATATTAGAGAGTTGTATAATGTTCATTAAAGGACCTGAATTATTCTCATTATTATGCTAAAAGTTATTTAAACTTCCATCACTAAGTTTATGTTCAAATTATATCCTTGTTCCCTTAACTTAAGAATGTGAAGCATTTATATAGGAAGTGTTATCTTTAAGGATGACCTTTCAAAAATTTCCTTAGATAGGTAATATGAATGGATTCACTTCATCCATAGGGTTTCTTTAAATCTATTAGGAGTCTTTAAATCCTCTTCATCAATAAGACTCTGTTGTTAATCTTGATAGATATAATGCCTAGACCCCTTAATTTTTAGGTCAGCATATAGCTTGCCATTTATATATAAGAAAACTCTCAATACTCACAAGTATAAGGATCGTATAGTGTAGTATTAAGGTTATCGTTCTAATGAGGATAATGAAAACCTACACAATTTGAATCTAACTTTGCCTTAAGTATTAAGAAATTCATTTAAATTAAAGTAAATAACATAAATTAAATAAACAATACAATTAAGCAATTAAATAAATGAGCTACCAATAAAATTAGGTACTGTCCCTCAAGATCCAATCAATTAACCCTAATTGAATTTGATAACTTTACAGTATATCAGGTTATAGTTCTCACAAGGATTATGTAATGTTAACAATTTGATCCTAACTTTGTCTAAGGTATTTAGAATGCGATTTGAATAAAAATAATTAACAAAAATTGAAACAAATAATAAAACAAAGCTAATAATTTAAATAACAAGTGAGTTGCCAATTAAATTTAGGGTTGTGATCAAGATTGAATACTAAGGACTTATTTTTTCCTTATTTTATTTCCTTTACTATTGCTGATTCAATTATGTGCTTAGTCATAGATTTCCTAAGGTATTGATTACTCTCTCTCTCAAGATCTAGTCAATTAAACCTAATTGAATTTGAAATTTCCAGATCTCCAACCTCTTGATTCGTAAACTTTCCCTAACATTTTCAATTATATTTGAACTATCTATTGGAAAATCAATTTCTCAAACAATATCTCTCTTTGAATGATTGTTAATTTGATAATTACGGGTCTATTGAACTACCAACTCTTGTTACACAATCCAACACTGATTACTTTTGACTCGCTCTCTTAATTTGTTGTCAAGTTTATGCATGAACAATTATCGAACATCTAATATGTATTAAAATCAACAATAATTAAAGTCACAAAATAAATCTAGAGTAAATCCTAATAAGAAATTTAGATCTTCATAAACATGTTTAACATCTTAAAATTCCAATTACACATTGAGTATAATGAAATAACTAAAGGAAAAGAACAAAAACTCTATTGAAGCCTTAATTTCAAAAGCTAAAATTCCTGGAGCTCTTTTTGATCTCACCATGTTTGATCCACTTTTTAATGTTCGTTATTACCTTTTTTAGTGAGTTTCACGTTCTTGAATAGTATGTCAAAGTCTTGGGGGTGTAACCAAGGTTTTCCACTTTGATTAGTTCAAAAAATGCCTCGAAATCCTAAAATAGTTGAAAAAACTCTCTTTTGGAAAATCTCTGTCATGATCTTGAATTGGGTTTATCGTTTCTGTCACAATCGTGCTCCATAAGGCATGAACTTGAAAAAGCCCATGTAGCCCCATGTACGCTTCCATCCTCCTTGTTCTTCACTTATTTGATTTCTAACACTCACAAACATATCAAACACCTTATGAAACATAAAATTAAGATTGAATTCATTATTTAAACCACACAAACATTTAGAATATAAATAAACACTCACAATAACATAATTCTAAGCCTATACATATGATAATCATCTAATAAACACCTAAAAGCACAATAAACTAACTAAGAAAACATAATATGAACTATACCTATCAACATCCTAGCACTAAAATTTTGCTTGTCCTAAAAAAAGACAAATACAAAACAAACACGAAAACACATAAGCACACATTCGTGTTGTAACAAACCAATTCCATAATGCATATGACCAAACATATAGAGGATGCTCGAGAACATACCTTATGAGAATGACACGTTGGAACAATCACATTAACTTATTTAAGACATCACACATTTCACAAGAATTCAAAATGATTAAATCTTGCCATTACATTCACAAACATAAACTTACATTGTGTCATTATAGTTCATAATCCACGTATATACATTACATGACATTTGAGAGTTTAATACTCCATAAAAACATACAATATGAAATAGGATGCTAACTGAAAACATTATAACTAGACTCCTTAGATATTAGCTGACTAGACCTCTTGGTCATTCTTGTTCCTAAAATGACAGTACTAGAATTCTACTAGATTGCCTTAGAAGCTAGAACTCCCTTGTACATGAAATCAACGTTGTAATTTTAATGAGTTTGTGAACTCAACTAGTTAACCATCATCGATGTGCTCACTCAAGTCAGAATGTAAACATCACAAGTATATAACCAATTTTAACAAGTATATTACCTCATTTCAACTCAAATGCCACCTTAATGTATCAAGCTTACTTTGCCTCATATGCATGCAAGATCATCTTAAGAACAATATGGAAGTAGGATGGTTTAGCAATGACAAGAAGATGACAACAAATACAACAATGCTCTGCTTCTATAACTATCTTTATGAAGCATTTTTTGTATGGATTTTAGTGTGGTAATTGAACAAAATTTAGGCAGAAACACAGAGATGGGAAGGAGAAGTAAGCTTCGAAAGTAAGAGGAAGAAAAAGGATAGAGTTTTAGTAGAAAACAAGTGAAGAGAGTCTGCCATATGTGTGGTATGGTGAGGTGTGAGTGGAGGATGAGTTTAAGGAAACTTGTCAAGTGTCTAAGTCAGCCATATGTCTTCTTTTTGGGTTGCCACATGTCACTTAGTCCCTAGGCCATTTGCCACTTAATTCTATTGCCATATGTCACTCAATTTATAGGCTTAGTCATCTTAAATTTCCACATGTCAACTTGTCTTATTAATTTAACTTTTTTCCTAGTCTAAACGTACATTTTAATCCATCAATCTTCCAATTGTGACAAATAACTCCAAATTACTAATTGTAATCTATCAATTATTTTTATTTGTAAATCAAAATACAAGATATTAGAAATGTACAATCATGTCACAATTATTTAGAAGCTTTAATACCTCAGAACATGCTAATTAAGGGCAATTTTTTTCTAAATCACCATTCATGTGTGTATGCTCATATTATGCATATGAATGAAATCATAAAAATCATATCCTAAATGCACTAAACTCATTCTAATATGATGCAATTCATGTGACTAAGTAATCTAACACTCCAACTCTTAGTAGTTTTGAAAACTGACTATTACAATTTTGCCCTCCTCAAGAAATTTTGTCTTCGAAATTCTTACCTAATCGATCAAATAGATGGGGGTATTGCTTTCTTTTGTTCTCCTCCGTCTCCTACGTAGCTTCCTCTCTCGAATGATTTCTCCAAAGGACTTTAACCAAAGGAATTACTTGGTTTCATAATTGTTTAGTCTAATATCCAACTATTTTAATTAGTTCCTCTATATAACTTAAATTAGTTGCAAACTCAACCTCCTATGCTGGTAATATATGTGTTGGATCTGACCGATATCTCTTGAGCATACTAACATGAAATACATTATGAATCTGAGACATTTCTTGTGGTAATGCTAATTTGTAAGCCAATGGCCCATCTCTCTCAGTAATCTTATAAGGATAGATATATCTAGGGCTTAACTTTCCTTTTTTACCAAACCTTAACACTCCTCGCCAAGGTGACACTCTAAAAAATTTCTTGTCTCCTACTTAGTACTCGATATCTCTCCAGTGTTGATCTGCACTCTTTTGCCTGTCTTGAGCTACCTTAATCCTACTATGGATTAATTTTACCTTATCAACGGTATCTTGAATCAACTATGGGCCTTCAATAATCCTTAGGCTTTCTTCATCCAAATAAAAAGGTGCTTGATACCTTCTGCTATATAAAGCCTCATATGGAGCCATACCAATACTACTATGATATTGATTATTGTATGAAAATTCAATGAGAGCTACATATTCATCCCACGCTCCTTAAATCTCTAAAACACAAGCCTTAAGCATACCCTCGATAGTTTGAATAGTCCTCTCACTTTGTTCGTCTGTCTGAGAATGAAACGTTATACTAAAATTTAACTTTGTACCTAATGTGGTCTATAAGATTCCTTAAAATCTAGAGGTAAATCTGGGATCTCGATTTGATACAATAGACACTGGGACCCCATGTAACCTCACTATCTCATTTACATATCTCTAAGCTAACTGATCTAGTATGTTATTCTCCTTAATAGCAAAGAAACGAACTGATTTTGTTAATCTACCAACAACTCATATGTCATCATATTGACTTGGAGTTCTAGAAAAACTATAATAAAATCCATTATAATCCTCTCCCATTTCCACTCTAAAATAGGTAATGACTGCAATTTCCCAACTAGTACCTAATACTCTTCCTTAATTTATTTGCATGTCAAACAACTAGTAACATACTCAACCACTTCCTTCTTCATCCCTAGCTACCAAAACTGTTGTTTTATAGTATTGTACATCTTAGTAGTACCAGGACGCATAGCATATGTATCACTTCACTCTCGTAGTGCATATTCCCGATCATACAGACGGTATTCGAGAATATACTCAACAAGGGTGGTGTGCTAGGTCGGTAAGTCAAATTCAATACAAAATTTTCAATCATCACATGCATATTTCAAAAAACCAATAATCAATTTTGGCCAATTTTACTCATAAACATTTTCAATCACAAATGTTAATTACAATCAATAGACATATCATTAAAATTTTAGTAGTCACTTGGGCCCATTACAGATACAAAACACTGTTAGTCATAAAGTCATTACATTACATAATCATTCACTTACACATTGTCTAGTACTTGTGAATACACACTTTAATACAAAATAATGAAATACATATGCAGACAAAAACTGATCCCGACTTCTATCTTTCATCTAAATGTAGTGGTTATATTCTAGTTGGTCTAATGGGGTATCTCCTCTGGGCCAGGAAAAAAGTTGCTATTTTGGGGTGAGTTTTACGAACTCAGTGAGCGATCCATCCTCTATGGCTCATTCATATCACATAACATAATAGCTCATATAATCACAAAATTCACATTGCTTCATCAATTGACACTTTATTCATCTATTGCATATTTCTCATTCACAGCAGTCAGACATTTCAATTTAAACATTTAGAACATACATATCAAATATATATGCAATGCTCATGAGACTCACTTTTAATTGTTATTATTGTGACCAATTTCCTATAACTGCCCGTATCAATTATAGATACTGGGCTCATTAATAGCTTTCCCTTATCCATTGGGCATACAGGGCTTATTATACATAGTAAGCTAGAGGCTCTTACCACATTATAAGCTTTAAGCTCTTTTTCACTTTCTGAGCTTTAAGCTCTTTTTTTGTGGGTACTTGGTCAACAACCTTTATGTTTTCATGCATTCATGTAATGAAATGCATCATATTCACATAGATTCAATCAGTCACTTGATTTCAGTTTCACATTCACATTCACATTTATCATCGGACTTTGGTCCGACATTCAATAATAATATTGAATATCATTTATTTCATTCACATTCACATTCAATGAATCACTTCCTATGTTCTCAAATTTATCAAACTCCTCAGACTTTTAATGTTCATAATTGTCTCAATCACATCACATTCACTAATAATTCAATACAGAAATTTAAAATAGAATAAATAATGAAAGTGAGACCATCCAGGTCGACTCATAGTATGCTCCAGATCAGTATTGGCTTCTATGATCCGGAAATGTCTAGATGTGGACGTTCTATCCTATTTATCAACATTATGTAATACACATGTTGCACCCACATTATTAATTGTACAATCACATAAACATTTAATTATACACATATGCATATATGTAATGTATAATGTATGCTCACATTGACCATTCTGGGTAAGTTTCCATAATAAGTCTCTTAATCATTCAAACCTTATCATTTGTATATGTCTAGCTTATTTTTAGGTTTACAGCTCAAGAACACTTGGTTATTCTATTATCATAAATTAATTACTAGTCATTTCTTTTCTAGCATTATTTTCTCTCATAATTTCCAATTCTCATTCACCTTTACTTAATACCTATTACTCAACTCCTTTGAACCACAACTACAATCATATGAACATCTTCATTCCCATTATTTTCATGCCTTTGGTAATCTGATATCAACAATTAATTCACTAAGTTATAACCTCAATTATCACTTCATACATATCGCACATTTAGTCACTCAATCCAAGCATCATTTTACGTTCAATTCAAGCTCCATTCAAGCCTAAATTAAGTCCAAGTGCATTATAGTTAAGTGCCATATCCTTAATTAGTTCAAACATTGCACAATTAAAACATTACTATGAAAAAGCACTGTCCACGATCGTGGTGGTCATTGCCACGATCATAAAGGAAACTAGTATCCCATTTTTCCTACAATTTTCCTTTTTTTTAAGGATAAATGTTCAGGTCAGTTTTGTACGACCATTATTACCTAGGAAATGAGGTATTTAGGTAAAGCCTTCTTCTAAACAAATGTTTTTATATGTCTTATGTTTCTAATGACATAAATGTTATACAGTTTGGTTCATTATTCTATTTGTTATACCCAAAATACTGAAGACTATTCTTAAATGGAGACAACACTCAGTATTTAAATTCAAGCCAAATTTCAAAACCCTTAGGGATAGAATTAAAATCCAATTCCTTCATAAGAATTGTATCCATATGTCTCTAATTTAATATTAATTAAAAATAATCCCATTTGGATATCTACAGATCAGGATATGGCCAAAATATAGATGCATGTTCAGTGAAAACTCTCCATCTAACATATTCCAGCACACATTTAAATTCATTTTCAACTTTACTTTGTCTCAAAACTATCATCTTAATTCGTTTCATTTCAAGAAAATACACTAGCCTTTTCTTTGGCTTTAAACTCATTCTAGTTCATCTTTATAATAGCTACAAATAATCCACGTGATCACATCGCAAAACAGATCGTGAACATATATCACCCTTTTATAAATTTCTGTATTCATTCTACAACATTTAAAATGATAATTCTAGCTAAAAATCATCTCTCTAAAAATTTGTGAGTTATCACTCACAATATACACAAAAACAAGACATCTATAAGTTCATTTTTCTCATCCATGTTTCAATATGTTTTCATCAAAATTTCATGATCTTTCAAGATCTAATTATCATCATGTATGGTTTACTCATCATATCAAGAAGAATAACATGCTACTTACTTTTTTAAGCTTCAAGCTCTTCAAAATCACCAAGAAACCCTAACTCTTTTTGCCATATGATGATCATCATGAAGGGGGTAGGTTAGGTTTTCTTATGGTAAGATGATGAAGACAATAAAATGGAAGTAGTAAGTAATGGATGAAAGCAAGGTGCAATGTTAATGAAGCTTAGTGAAGAAAAAATTGTGAAGGAGAAGAAGAAGAAAGCAACGAAGAAGATGAGAGTTGGAATTAAAATGAAAGACAAGGTAAAATATGGTCTTCCACCTTAAGCATCGTGGGTTAAAATAAGTGGCAAGGCAAGTGACACATGTAACTTGTGACTTGCTACTTGTCACTTATCACTTGTTTATGGTCTCCATTTGGTCTTTTAAATATTAGTCCATTTGTTTCCAATTTCCAATCCAATTGACTCCCAATTTCCAATGACATATGTCATCAAATCCTAATAACATTCAACAAAATTTCTACTGCCATTTGACACTTATTTATGCTACTATTCATTAATTGTCTCGCCATTTGACATTTTTCCTAGTCTAAAAATAACCTTAATTCTAGAAAATTCTCAAAGTTCACCAAAAAATCTAAATCACTTATTAAACACATCAACTCAATTTTTAAAACACATAATCCACAATTCACATTATACTCACATCAAATATCAATTATACTCGAAAAATGCCAAATAAGTGCATATACAGTCATTGAAATGTGTGCAAAATAATCAAATTCACGTGTGTCTATACTAATATTATGCATGAGTATGAAATGCATTTTTCTAATCTCTTATTGCTAGTTCTCATTTATAGAAATCTAGGGTTCTAACCCTTAGTGTGGAAACGGGACATTACAATTCTCCCCCTTAATAAATTTCTTCCTTGAAATTCTTATCTGATTGATTAAAAAGGTAGGGGTATTGTTTCCTTATATGCTCCTCCGATTCCCATTTAACTTCAACACTCGAATAATTTCTTCCAATTGACTATAGTCGATGGAATCGCTCGGTCTTTCAATTACTTAATTAGATATTCTTCTCTCTTAACTGTATATCTCATATTACTTGCAAGTTTTACTTCCTATGCTAACAATAAATTTATCAGATCATACCAATATCTCCTAAACATACTCATGTAACACAGTGTGGATCTAATATATCATTGTTGGCAAGATTAACTTAAGTTAATGGTCCTATGCTCTCAATAACTTCATATGGACTAATACAATTCAGGCTTAGTTACCCTTTTTAACAAAATTTAACACACCTTGCCAAGGTGGCACTTTCATAAAAACTTTATCTATCTCTCTCTATTCCATATCTTCTATGTTGATCCACCTAACTCATTTATCTTTCTTAAATCACTTAATTTCTAATAAAGTTCAATTTCACTTATCAATAGCATCTCAAATCAATTCTAGCCTTCATCCATTTTTAGGCCCTCTCTATCTCAATATAAGGGCAGACAACTCATTTTGCCATATAACGCCTTATACGATGTCCTACCGATACCACTGTGATAATGATTTTCATAATTGAATTCAATCAAAACTATATATTGATCTCATGCTCCTAGGAACTCCAAAATATAGGTTCTAAGCATATCTCCAACATTTAAGACTGTTGGTAAATCAAACATTCAGTCACTTGATTCTACATCCTTAGCTACTAAATGTTGTTTTGGAATTTTCCTACTAGGATAAATAGTATAGGTTATTACTTGTGCTTTATCTAATAATCTCTTCGCTCAATCATCTTTATCGGGTATACATACTTTTTACTACAATCACAAAATATCTTTTTTCCTTCAATTTAACTCAAAATTAATTCATTTCCAATTCCTCAATAAGATTCACAAATTTTGAATCCTCACTTAGAGCTTTTCTAATCCTTTCATATAAAACTAGTCTTAGATTCTATATAGCTAATAACACTTCATTTGCCCAAATTTCAACTCAATCATTCTAGGCTCTTTATTACACTAGATCTGGTAAACTCAATATCTAAATTTGTGCTACACTGTTGTTGGATTTTCTGTTCAATACATCAGATTACAACACTAGCTTTACTGGGAAATACTCATTTGTACATCATAATTTTTAAGTAACTCTATCCATTGTCTCAGTCTCGTATTCAATTCTTTCAAACTCAATAGTTATCTCAATTTTTAATGATATATATATATATATATATCCAAAATGTTTCACTGCACATATAATTTCTCCAATCTCTCAAAGCAATTACTATTGTGGAAAATTCTAAATCATGTATCAAATAATCAACTAATGGGACTTTAATTGTCTCTATACATACAAATCACTTTATTATGCTGCAATAGATTGCATCTTAATCTCTGGTGCAAAGCATCATTATATACTACATAATCTCCAAATCCAAACGATAAAATTAACATCAGTGTTATAATTCCTCAAATTTCTTTTTACATTCATTAGTCCATATGATTGACACATTTTTTCTCAGAAATTTTGTCAAAGTGCTAATATCAATAAAAAACCTTCAACAACCATTGGTATTATCCAATATACAGCTAGTTCTAGAAAACTCCATATCTCATATATATTCCTTGGAGTTTCTCACTTCATCATTACCTCTACTTTCCCTTTTGAGTCTACCTATATGGCCTGTCCATATACTATATGACCCAACATATTACTTGATTAAGCTAAAATTCACTCTTACATATAATTGTTTCTCCCTCATGATTAGTAAGCTAACCTAAAGGATTCAAAATATTCCTTTCAACTTTTGGAATATACTCAATTATCATATTATGGTCACAATCATTAATTGATCCAAGTAAGATTGTAACACCTTATTCATTATATCATGAATACTAACGGGGACATTTTTCATCCCAAATAGATATCAGTAAGACTTTATGTACCCATATTTGGTCCTCGAAATCCTTAAATAACTAATTCCTCAATTGGGGTAATGATCTCTCATATTTTTCTCTTCCTCTAAATTGACTTCCTTTCTGGAATGATTTGTAGCACCCCACTCTTATAATGCATATTCCAGAACACACATATGGTATTAGAGAATACACTCACACATATGGTATTAGAGAATACACTCTACAAAGGTGATGTGCTAAGACGATTAGTCAAACTCAATACAAATTTTTCAATCATCACACGTATATTACAAAATGTCAATAATCATTTTTACCCATTTTATTCATAAACATTTTCAATTACAAATGTTACAATCAATATACATATCATTAGAATTTTAGTAGTCACTTGGGCTCATTACAAATACAAACACTTTTAGTCATAAAGTCATTACATCACAGAATCATTCACATACACATTGTATAGTACTTGTGAATACACACTTTAATACAAAATAATGAAATACATATGTAGGGACGAACTGATCCCAACCTCTACCTTTTATCTGAATGCAATGGTTATACTTCAGTTGTTAAACTGGGTATCTCCTCTGAGCTTTAAAAAAATATTGCAATTTTGGGGTGAGTTTTGCAAACTTAGTTAGCGGACCATCCTCGATGACTCACTCTTATTACATAACACATCAGTTCATATAATCACAAAATTCAGATCACTTCATCAATTATCACTTTATTCATTTATTGCACATTTCATGTTCAGAGCAGTCAAATAGTTGATTTTCATTTAAAACATACATATCAAATATATATGCAATGCTCATGAAACTCAATTTCAATTGTTATTGTTGTGACTAAGTGCCTATAACAGTCCTGTATCTGTTTTGGATATTTTGCTCATTAATGACTGTCCCTTTTCCATTGAGTATTAATAAGTGTGCATTAGGATATGTTTTTATAGGCAATTGGCATGTTTTTTTTAGTATCATTGTTGTTTATTGTTCTAGTTTAGGATTCATTTTGTATGTTTTCATTAAGTTTAATTTTTAGTGTTGTTCTTGTGTGTTTGATGCTAATTGAGGGTGAGAATTGATTATTTTTGTGCAGGAAATAAGAGGGAGCAAATTGGAGGATGAACAAGAGATTAAAGAAGAGAAGAAAAGAGGAGTTCATCTAGGGAATTTTTCCTAGATGAACTACTCTTTTCTTCTCTTCTCTAATCTCTTGTTCATCCTCCAATTTAGGAATCAGGCAAATTCCCAAGAATGTGAGAAATCACAATAGAAATGAAGAGTGGATCTGTCTATAATTCCTATGCTCGTGGGAAATATGCAAAATCCTACGGGAGTGGGAATTGTAATATGAGGCAATCTGTGGGGCTTCATTACACCTAGGGCTTTTAGACTATAAAAACATCATTAAGCCTTAATCTTTGGAAGAGACGACAACCATTTGTAGAAAAGATTCCCATGGGCGTGGGAATTGTAATCTGAGGCAATCTATAAGGCTTCATTAAACCTAGGATTTTTGGACTACAAAAACATCATTAAGCCTCCATCTTCGGGAGAGACGACACCCACATGTAGAAGTACCATCCTTAAGTGGAGAACACATGTTTGAAGAATTGAGGAGGGATTGAAGACAAGGATCATCATCAAGATTGGGCAAAAAAGGACATTAACACCAAAATTCCAAATTTTGGCAAAGAAGAGAAGAAGTTTTATATTCAATTTTCTGTCACTTTGATTTCTTCCTTTCTTTGTAAAAATGGTTTATTTAATTGTTGATGATGTTATAGAGACCATTTTAGGCTAATTTCATATTAGGGATTGCTTTTTCATTATTTTGTCGAAACTCATATTTTATTGGATTGAATGAAGTTTCATTGATGATTGTTGATTTTATTTGTCATCTTGCAACAAATCAAGAGAGTGAGTGAGATGAGATTCGTGTAGGATTGTACAATGAGATTTGGTGACCTATAGACCAGAAATCATTATGTCAATTGAAAAATTAGAAGAGAGATCTCAATTAGTCAATTGATCACCCATAGGATAGCTTAACAACTAGTTGAATTAGTAGAGTCATTGGGTAGGTTGAGAGATCGTTCAATTGATTCTCATTAATTCAATTAGGGAAAAATATTTACACCTTCAGAGAGGGTAATTAGTACATTTTGAAATCTAGGGTGAGAGACAATTTAATCAATAAAATATGAGGGAGACAAAATAAAGGAAAAGTAATCTCTAACACGTAGGTTCTTGAATTCAGATTTTCTATAATTGCGGTATTGTTCATTGTTTATGTTAGTCTTTCAATTCTAATTTTAATTTAATTTTCTAGATTGTTTGCATTTCATAATTTAGTCTCTTAAACAAAGTTATGTCTAAATTAAGCGGTGTCTAGGCATCAATCCCTATGGGATCAATATCTGCTCTTTTTACTAGAAGTCACGAACTGTTCACTTATAGTTTTTGAGCATAAAATGAGTAGATAGGTTTTACCATCAATAAATTTTTAGTGTCATTGTCAGGGATTGATTGTTGAGTATCGTGTTTAATTTAGATTACTTTGATTTAAGAGTTTTTGATACTTTTCCTTATATATTTGCAAGTGCATGAACACAAGGAGTACGCGAAGATCGATAGAAATTAGTAAAGAAGAAGTTTAGGGCGTAAAGTAGACACACATCAAGGCATTTTATAATGAGGAATGAGAAATTTAAAGAGCTAGGTGCCGAGACGAAATAGAAAGAACAATGATGGAAGATAATTATTATAGAGAACAAAAACTTTTGCAAATTAGAATGAAGCACAGTATGGTTGGGGAAGTACTGATTCTTATTGGAACACGTATACTACGGGATGGCAGAACCACCCAGATTTTTATTCGTCCAATAATGCAGGTACTCACATGGGACATCAAGACCTATTTAAATTTCATCAAGATCGAATTGGAGCGATGTAGAGTAAGTTGGACAAGTTTATGGAGATGTTTGGTTCCAAACTGGCAGCTTAGGAAGAGAACCAGAAAAGGATGTTTTCCAGCCAGGAGGAAAGTCACAAGAGAATGGAAAGAAATTTGATCAAATTCTTAAAAATCATGTCACTTTTATTCACAACCTGGAGATTCAAGTAAGACAACTTTCCTGTGAATTTTGTAAGAGAAGTGTGAAAGAATCTCTGAAAAATACGGAGTTACATCAACTTGAGCAATATGAGGCTATCACACTTAAAAATGAGGAAGAGCTAGAAGAACCAGTGGAACACTATGTTGTACCCTACTTTATTGAAGAACAAGAGACAAAAGAGATTGAAGAAAAGAATGCCAACCCTCCCTATTATTCACCAGTTCTTGATATACCAAAGGTGAACATCGAAAAAGCTTGGGTAGATGTTCATGAAGAGAATTGTATCTTTTGGATTGATGATGATCAAGAGACATTTAACATGAATGATGTATCTAAAAATCCAAAGTATAGTAGCTTATTCAAGACAATTGATGCATTCAAATCTTTTGAAGAACAAACAGACGAAGAGTAGATGACAACAAACATCAAGTTTGAAGAAGTTATGAAAGTTTCTATTCGTGAAAAGGAAGAAGCAGAGGAGATGAAGGTGATTAAGGAAGGAAGAGAGCAACTCACCTTTGTACATAACAAATTGTTTGATTCAATGGAAGATTCAGGGAGTTTTGTTATTCTTTATTTTATTAACAATTTGTTAATGAAAAGCACATTTATGAAATTAATTGATTTGTTCAACTTTATCAATATTGTCCTTCTATTCATTTTGCAATTCTTAGCTTACTTATAGGCTAAAAAACTGATGTTGAACAAAAAAGGTAAAAGCAAGCCTCTTATAATTGATCCTGGATGAGTTTCCAATAAAAGAAGAGCATCAAGCTACTGACATTAAAAGAAGCGTTAGATGGAAGGCAACCCGTGGAATTCCGTTTCCTTTTAATTGTTTTGTTTACCTATTTGTTTGTTTTCTTTCTTTAGTTATGATCATTTTTTAATTAAGTTTGATTGATGTTCATATTGATTTTGTTTGAATTTCAACTTATTTTTTAAAATTTCTTAAGGTGTTTGTAGGAATTGAGATAATGTATAATTCATTTAAGCTTGAAATAAGGTTTGAAATTATGAGGATCACTAATTCCCACGTTCGTGGGAATTAAAGTGAATCCCACGAGTGTGAGAAATCTCTACAAAAAATTTCTGGAGAGTGTTTATGGGAATTGTGGTGATTCCCATGAGCGTCAGATTCCTCTCCAAAAAGTTTCTAGAGAGGAATCTCATGCTCGTGGGAAGTGTCGTGATTCCCACAAATGTGGGAATCCTCTCCCAAAAGTTTCTATAGAGGAATCTTACGCTCCTGGGAATTGTGGGAATTCCCATAAGCGTGGGAATTCCCATAAGCGTGGGAATCCCACATCGGAGGGAAACTTAAGTTTTCCTCCCATTTTTTCTCTCACCCTATCTTTAAAATTTTCATACTCTCTCTCCTTCGCACGAATTTCTCTCCTTTCACTCTCTAAAATTCTTCAATCTCCCTTTAGATTCCTGGTATTTTCATCAATTCTTTCATTCTTTTCATTTTCATACATTAATCTCTCCAAACAACAAGGATTTAGGTAAGTTTTGTTTGTTCTCTCTCTCCAAAGCTCAATTTTCACTTTCTCTCTCTTGTTCTTATAGGTTTTCCTATAACAATGGCACCGAAGAAGATGATGGCTCGAAAACTAGGTGACGAAGTGTGCCGTCAAGTTTCCAGTGAAAGCAAAAGCGATTTTATGGTAACGTATCGATCTCCCTTCCTGATTTACTCAGAAGAAAAAGTTATGCACTTCTATTATTTTAGGGATGGGGGAAAATCACTCCTAGGTATTTCGATTTTGCATTGTTAGAGGACATAGGAGTGAGGACAAAGATCAAGCGTCTAGTTGACAACATAGGGTGGAATAGGTTCATTCGGTTTGAAATGCATGTTCACCCTATGATGACAAATGAAATTTTCACTGTTGTCCATTATACCCAAAATGGATGTGTTTTGGTTTCGATTATTTAGTTTTGTGTATAAATTGGATTTTAATTTCGTGCATCATCTTTTCAATTTCCAAAATAAAAAAAGTTTTAGATGACCATACTGATTTTTATGTGGATGCCTATTGGAGAACATTAACGGGAGAAGATAATTTTGATTCACGTAACGCACTGAATGCTTTAATACGTAGTGCCGAACATTTGTTGTTGCATAAATTCACGTGTTTAACTGCATTCAACAAAACTAAAAGTAGAAAATGTTCAACTAAAGAAATTTTTTTCTTATAGTACATGGATCAGAAGGTGAAAATCAACACATCCTTTAGATTTTTTAAATCAATTGTCAGTGTTGACAATAAGCAAAGTTCATATTTTGGAATAGGGCATATTGTTTCTGCTTTAGCTTTTTTTATAACCATAATTTAGAAAAGGTGCGTACAATGCCACACGATATATTTGACATATCATTTTTGAGGCATCTCGAGATTGTGAAGGTTCATTCTATGGAACTCCGTAATCCTCAGATGTGTACTGCAATGAAAAATAAGAGAAGCATTAATACAACCACGTCTTGACCTTCCACATCTCGAGCAGTTCAGGATTCAGAGGACGAAGCAGAAGCAATAGAACCTAGCGCACCATCAGGGGCTGACCAACTCTTACAAACCCTTAAGCAAATAGCCTCCAACCAATAATGTATGACCTCTCAACTAAATGAGCTCAGCATACAAATGCGGACAGTACATAAGATGTAGCGTAGTTTGAAGAAGCGGTTCCTCAACTTCTATCGGAGGAATAATTTTAAAGCTCCTACATCATCACCGGCATCTTCAGAATAAGCTTTTCTTATCCTTTAAACTTTAAAATTTTGTTATTTCTTAGGTGTGAGCGCATTTTATTTCCTATGTATTTGGTTTCATATTAATTTTTTGCATGCTATGCCTTTTGTTTAGTTCTAGTTTCTTTAATTTTGGTTTGAATTCAGTATCTTCTATTTGCTTTAATATCATTCATTTATTTTAATTTCTTTTGTTTGGTTTATTTTCTTTTTTGTATGGTTTGATGTCATTTCCTTTTATTTGGTTGTTGACTTGTCACATTGAGAACAATGTGACCTTTAAGTGTGGGGAGGTGAAATCAAAGATTTTACTTGCATTTTTTTCTTTTAGATCGTGTTGAATAGGATACATGTTTAGGCATGTTATATGTGTTTTATGCTAGAAATGGAACTACACTTGAGTCATTCATATCAATAATGCCATGATATTTTGTCATATAGTTGGAATTAGAATAAATGCATGCTTGAACTCAGATTAGGCTACTTGAGTGGAAAGTGAACCAATAGAGTGATAAAAAGTAGTTGGTTACTTAAGCTTAGTCATAAATTGACATTTGAACAATGAGATAGTGTAGAGATGCATAATGAGTTTTCAATTGAGTAAAGTAAGGATTGAGCCAGATGACTTCATCTATAGTCATTTCATTTCTTTGTTGAGTGTACTTCCATGGGTTACTACCTTCATAACTTGCTTTGAATCGATTTGAGTCTATGGGATGCATGCTTAATAAAGATGATCTAGGCCTTTTTTGTGTTAACCCTTGGCTTAAATGACCTACCCGTTAATTATCCTTTGCTACCCCCTTTTGAGCCTTAACCTTTTGATCCTTAAAAACACCCAAAATTTTAAAAAACTTTAAACCCATTATCCTACCCTTTTCACAAGCTTAATAGAGTATTAAGCAAAATATTAGTTGAGATTGTATGCAATTTTTACCAAGACAAATTAAGTACATTTCTGCCTATGGACTACATTGTATATAGTGCTAGTTTTGACTTATAGTTCTTCCATGTATGAAAAAAAGAAATAAATATAAAAAAGAAAAGAAAAGAAAAAGGAAGAACAATTGAATAGCATTAATAAGTGCAAAATATTTGTTATATTTGTATGTCTCATAGTTATGTTTAGTTATTCCTTTTTTTCTACTTTGTACTTTACTTGTACTTGTACTTAACCCTCTTTCCCCTCTTTTGACCCACCTTATCCCTTATCATATTACAACCTTAAACAAGTCTTTTTGATCTCTTTATGCATACAATCATTGTAGAGGAGAATTGGTGTATTAACAAGCCTATGGTAGTGTAGTTTCCTATAGGAAGTTTAAGCGAGACACTAACCCTTAACACTTGAACGAAATGAGTGAAAACCGACGGGAAGATTCATTTGTGTATCTTTACTTACCTTGGAGGGATTGTGCCGATTGTGAGTTTGCTTATGTACATCAATGAAAAGTAGTCATGATATGTGCATTTACTTGATATTTGAGTTGACTTGAAATTGAGGGATTGTATGTTTGGATCTATGCAAAAATGAAGTGGTAGAATGGACTGGCTGTATTTACTTTGTTTGAGGAAAAGCAAAGATTCAAGTATGGGGATGTTTATAGGTATGCATTAGGATGTTTTTTATAGGCAATTGGCACGTGTTTTCTAGCATAATTGTTGTTTAATGTTCTAGTTTAGGATTCATTTTGTTTGTTTCAATTAAGTTTGATTTTCAATGTTGTTCTTGTGTTTTTCATGCTAATTGAGGGTAAGAATTGATTATTTTTGTGTAGGAAATAAGAAGGAGAAACTTAGAGGATGAACAAGAGATTAAAGAAGAGAAGGCAAAAGGAGTTCATCTGGGATAAATTCCGGCAGACGTGGAAAATCACAATAGAATTGAAGAGTGGTTCTGTCTATAATTCCCATGCATGTGGGAATCATGCAGATTCCTATAGGTGTGGGAATTGTAATCCTAGGTAATCTGCGAGGCTTCATTAAACCTAGGATTTTTGGACTATAAAAACATCATTAAACCTCCATCTTTGGGAGAGACGACACCCACCTGTAGAAACACCATCCTTGAGTGGAGAACACACGTTCGAAGCATTTAGGAGGGATTGAAGACAAGGATCATCATCAAGAATGGGCAAAATAGCACATCAACGCCAAAATTTTAGATTTTGGCAAATAAGAGATGGAGTCTTATATTCAATTTTCTATCACTTTGATTTCTTCCTTTCTTTGTAAAAATGGTTTATTTGATTGTTGATGATGTTATGGAGACCATGTTAGGCTA
>JANIIA010000004.1:19043321-19056410 GCA_027478495.1 Erythroxylum alaternifolium | reverse complement strand
CTGAAGAAATGCATGGCCGTGCTCAAATGGATTGATGAAGAGTCATCAATGCCATTTGTTATAATCAGTCAACTTGGACCATACGCGATCCAACAAATGGTATGTTAAATACAGTATTATTTTTTATTAAAAAATTAATACTCTAAAATAATTGGCATAGATTTTCACTATCAATAGATCATGTGTAATAAGTTTATATTTTAGGCACTATAACTCATGAAATATTAGCTCACCTAATTATAATTTAAGATAAATTCTTAGAAGATATGCTAGATGACTACACATTCCCTATAAAAAAATTATCCTCGTCAATTGTTCCATTAACTTCATATGCTTAGAAAATCATATGTTTATTAGAAAAGCCTAGAGAAGTATGTTTTTTCATAGATTTTAGGATCTAACTAAATCTGAGGTGCAAGTTGTTTGAAGCTAGTTAATAAGGATTTGTAGTTAGTCAGTAAGAATTTGCTCTTTTATTTCTAATATTAGCCTTCTTAAACTCCCTTGTATAATTGAGACCTTGAAAGAGCGTAGCATTTCTTTATTTTCATATGTAGTATATAGTTAAAATGATTTTTTTAGTCCTATAAAGCCTCTTCCCTCTTTAATTATCTTGAATAGCATCCGATAATTTCTACTTCTTTTTATTGATCTCTACAGACTTCAGATGTGAACCCTCATAAAAGTTAACTATTAATAATATAAAAATAGATGGGGTATGGTCTTATTTCCAATGTTGCAGAGGTAATAGGCAAGGGGTCTATTTAGAAACTTCAGCTTATCTCAGGTTACCAACTTCTCCTTATATGCCAACCATATATGAATTAGATAGGACTTGGTTTCATCATATTGTCTTGTACTAAGGAATTGATTAAGATGAGGTTGGAAAGTAACTGTAAAGAAAACATTTCTAAAGCTTGTTAATAGGTGTTTCAACGAAATACAAGCATCTTCCTTATTAGCTCTAGGGATGTAATCAAGTAACCCATTAAGTAGCATAGAGGGATTGATTAACTTAATGTCATTCCTTACTATGGAGCTTACTTTGGAATTTGTTGAGAACTTATGACGTAAGCTTTGAACTAGTTCAATCTTATATATACGCCCTAATTTACCCCAATCATCAAACTAGAAGGATGCTTCTTTCTCTTTCCTAATTATATAAACTATAAGTTAAGAAAGTGGTTCCATCAACTTTAGTTGCTGAGACATGAACCATGATGAAGTGGTTTTGCTTTTAAATTCCCACAAACTTTTGCAGTTGAGTTAGTATTGGTAGATCCACTTTACCCTCTTGCTCGTCGGTTAAGGGTAAAATAAAACCCAACCTTGAGTGAAATAAACACCACGGCTTTGGGTAAGAAATATTTTTTAAATAATGGGTTTTTAAGGTACTTCCTTGTAATTAGTAAATCTCTATAATCGTTTGTCTATTAAGACCTTATTTTATTATAATTAGTAAATCTTTATAATCGTTTGTCTATTAAGACCTTATTTTACAATTGATACAGATTTAAGACCAAAACACCATCTTGTTTAAGCTTACATACTTTAGATCAATTCATATTGTAATAATGTCTCTTAAACAACTTACTAAACCATAAAAAGTTTCATAGCATACAGTCAATATCTTTGGTAAAGCCTTTGGAGAGAAATATATGAGCAATCTAATAAATGTGTTATATTTGTCATTTTATCTCACGTGGGAGAGCCCCTCTCTATAGATGTACACTAAACTTCTTTTCTCCTTAATGAATTTTTTAAAATCCTCAATAGGTATATTAATAGGCCGGGCTGGGCCTTGGCCATAGTCCCGAGTTATGACCTGCTGGGCCAACCCATCAATTTTTTAAAGGAAAAAAATTCAAAACGATGTCGTTTTGGACAAAACAATGTTGTTTCAAAAAAAATGGGCAGGCTGACCATAGTCCACTCGTTGCTTGGTCCGAGCAGACTATGGTCGGGCTGAGTCATAATTGCCATGCCTAATCCTCAAAAAGAGAATTGAATTTCATATTGTAGCAACCTGTACTGACTGAAAGGTACTGTACTAGCCAATAAACATAACGAAATAATAACATTTGGCACCAACCGTCGATACCAGCTGATACCACATTTTCATCTTATACTGACTGATATTTGAAATACCAACTAAATACCGGTTTTGTACTGTAAAATTTAAAATCTTTAGGGATTTATTTGTAAAAGAAAAAAACTCGCATTTCTGCTATTTCTCACTCCTTTGTACTAACCTCCAACTTCATCTCTCTCCACATTGCCACCCACTGCTGTCATCACCTGTCGATGTTAAATCGTTGCAAGAAATGCCACAACCACCTACAAAAGTGCTTCAACCTTTAGAGGACAAGATGGGTGCATCCACATAACCTCCTACTAGCTTTAAAGCCCAAACATAAGTCCTCAAAAGAACCAAGAAACAAGAGAGTAAACAGCTCGAGCAGCTTAAAATAAGAAAGTGATAGTGACCCTTGTGAGGAGAAAAAGTCAAAAGGAAAAACACCAAATGGTACAGAAGAATATACAAAAGCAAATAGCATCAAGAACTTCGATGACTTGCTAAAGGGTTGAAGAGGCCAAGCAAGTATTAGAAATAATCATAATTAAAAGTAAAACTGGTTGTGGTGACTACTAACAACACACTACTGACTAGACTTATGAGGTTTATTAAATCTGGATGAATAATTAAGACCATTTAATATTAGAAATAATCATAATTAAAAATAAATTTATTTAATGTTTATCACTAAAATCAAATTTTATTTGGTCATTATTTGTTATCTTTAGTCATTGTATATTGTTTATCATTCAAATCAAATTTTATTTAGTCAATGTTTAAAAGTTGTCTTTTTCATGTTTCATTATTTAGTATATTTAATTGGTTCTTCAGCCTAAACTCTTGTTGCAAATTGTAATTGTTATGGAGTTAAAGATATTTATTATTCTTTTTTTTCGATGCTTTGATGTAATTATTATTTATTATATGATGAAATTATAATATTTTAAATATTTTTTATTATTCTTAATTTTATATTTATTTGATAATTGGATGATTTTTTCATATTAATTGTGATCATTATTTATATGTGAAATATGTGAAAAATAATATTAATAAAAACAAATAAGTTGTTATTATGTTAGATTTCTATTATTATTGTAACACCCCACCTCTATCAGGCATACGCTCGAACATCCAGAGGACATTCAGGAACATACCCTATGAAAATGGCATGTTAGAGAGATGACATTCACTTATTATTGCATCATATAGAACGTAAATAATCAAAAGATCAACTCCTCATTTCCATTTATAAAACAAAATTTACAGTGTAGCATTTCACTACATAATACATATATACCGTATCAAAGACATATGAGAGTTTACTACTTTTTACATCATGTTCTACATAGAATGAGGAACTAAATAGAAATATTCTAACTAAACTCCTTAGTATCAACTAACCAGACCTTTGAGCCATTCGTGACTTCCAAAATGGATAGAACTAGACTTCTACTAGTTTGCCTCAGGAGCTAAGTCATCCTCGTACCTAAAAATCAACATTTGCAATTTTGATGAGTTTTGTGAATTCAGTAAGTGAACCATCCTCGATGTGCTCACTCATATCAAAACACAAGCATAATTGAGAATTTCAATTCCCAACAAATCATATCATTAAATATTAAATATCACTTCACATTTCATTATACTTCAATAAATACAATATGTTTAAACTATTTTTCATTTCTATATCAGAGCAGTTCAAACAATTCATTTCAATCATTCATTTAATACATAACAAATTATATATTCAAATGCACATGTGACTACACTTTCATTATTCCTTTGTTATGACTGAATGTCTTTTTACTGTCCCGTATCTGTTGTGGATATCGGGCTCATTAAATACTAAGCATGTGGCTCTTTATGCGCATTTCTAAGCTTTAAGCTCGTTTTCATTAGTCACTCTAGTCACAACTCCTTTATCTGATCATGTATATCAATATGATGAAATGTATCATTTCTCATTATATGCAATCAATCACTGTCATTCATTACGCAATCATTTTCACTTATTCATCGGATCTAAGTTCAGTATTCAACATATAGTTGAGTACACGTATTTTTTTCAATTCATATTCAATTAGGAACACTCCCAATACAATCTTAATTATCAAACTTGTCATACCATCAATACCTGGAATTATCTCAATCACATTAATAACAATTCAATAGCTGAAATTTAAACAAAAATAATTCAATCATAGTGAGAAAACATCTAGGTTGACTACAGTACACTCCACATAGCTACTGCCTTGATAAACTAGCAATGCCTGGATGCTAGCGATCGATTTATAGTTCTATAATCATACAATACACATATCGTACACATTACTAAATTTATCAATCATATAAGTATTCAATCATGCATATGAATGTGACATGTTAAATGCATGCTCAATTAACTTTCCTTGGTATGTATCATTAAATCACAAGTCTTGATTATTCAAACATTATAACGTGTATATGTCTAGCTTACACTTAGGTTTACACCTCAAAAAAACTTAATTATTCTAATATCGTCAATTATAAATTTACCAATTTTTTCTAACATTATATAATCACACAATATCCCCATTTTCATTCCTTTATACCTAATACACTTTACTCATATTCTCTGGATCACATTTACAATCATAAGAACACTTTAACCACATTGATATCAATAATCCATTCCTTAAGTTATAACCTCAACTAACAACCTAAACATATCAAAATTTTAATCACTTATTCCAACATCACATTAGGTCCATTTTAGGCCTCAATCAATTCCTAATACAACAAAGTAAAGTAGCTTATCATTAGTTGGTTCAATAATCATTCAAAAGAGAACATCCCATCTCCAATGCACTTCCCACAATCATGGAGACCTTCCCACGATCATGGGATAGGTTGTCCGAAAATTTCACTCCCCTTTCTCCTTCTAATTCCTCATCAAATTCACCTCAATTCCAACTTAAAATCATCCATACAACCATACATAAAATATTGTTTATCGTTAACACAAAAACAGAACACAACCATATCTATTTCTTCTTTAACATTCCAATACACTTCACACACCATGAACACCATCCATCTATCCCTAAACTATCATCATATACATTTTTATTAAAATAAGCCATGAAGAACAATATCTTAAGTACTTGTTTAACTCCAAAGCTCCTCAAATCATCAAGTAACCCTAGCTCTTTATGCTTACACAATCTTCAAACTTTCAAGGTAGAGTAAGCTAGGTTTTTATCATGAAAATGAAGACAACGAAATATTTGGAGTGGCTAAATGAAGGATGTTAAAAAAACTCACGTTGTGAGTATGGGTTGTGAATGTCGTAAATGGAGAGAAGAAGGAAGAAGATTAGAGCTTGTAGTAAAAAGTAAGAATTGAAAGATGGTCTTCAAATATGTGTATATGGTGTAGATTAAAAGCATGGTGAGTGTCATGAAACTTGTCATGACACTTACCATATAAAGAAACAAGCTTCATTTCTTATACTTGTGCTCCCACAATTCTCTTAATAATTAGTCCATTTGTCTCTCAATCTCCAGTCCATTTTTCATTCAATTATCTAAGCCATTTGTCAATTATTTCTACTACCATGTATCAATTTTTCTTGCCATTTGGCATTTTTCCTAGTCCAAAAATGTACATAAATTTATGAATCTCCCAATTGTAATAATAAATTTCAAATTAATAATTATAAACCATTGAACCGAAAATTCAAGACATAATAATTCTCATTTAGAATCATTATCATTTTAAATCTTTATACCCCAGAGTATGTCAATTAGTGCAGATATGATCTTTGCAATGTGTACAATATCATAATTCATGTGTGTATGCTAATGATATGCATATGAATGAAATGAACCTCTTAATTTCCCAAATACTATTTCTCATTTGCAATGGTCTAAGATCCTATGTCCTAACCCTTGGTATGGAAAACGGGCTATAATAATTCTCCCCCTTAAGAAATTTCGTCCTCAAAATTCTTACTTGATTGATCAAATAGGTGGGGATATTATTTCTTCATGTTCTCTTTAGTTTCCCATGTGGCTTCTTCTCTTGAACGATTCCTCTAAAGGACTTTAACTAATGGAATCACTTAGTTTTTCAATTTTTTAGTCTGATATCCTACTATTTTAATTGGTTCATCAATATAACTCAAGTTACTTGCAATTTCAACTTCCTGTGCTGGCAAAATATATGTCAGATCTGACCAATATCTCCTAAGTATACTGACATGAAAGACATTTTAAATATGAGACATCTCCATTGGTAATGCTAACTTATAAGCTAATGGTCCAACTCTTTCTATAATCTCATATGGACTAATGTATCTAGGGCTTAACTTACCCTTCTTACTGAACCTTAGCACTCTTTGCCAAAGCGATGATTGCAGGTTTCGATATAACAAAGTTTAATATTTTTAACCTCAATATTACCGCAAGCGCATAAGTTGTTCGCATAGCACCTAAGATGTCGATCCCACAAGGAGGGTTAATCTAGTCCTAAAATCTAAGGTTGAACTCAATGCATAATAATTCAATGAACAAAACTAAATAAGAAAACAATTCAATCATACAATTAATTCCAATAATCAATTTAGAAATATAAACAAGATAACAATTACAAACCTAATCACAAAACAACCTAAAAACTACCAATTAAGACAAAGGGAATTTTTATCTGACTTTAATAAAAACCTAACTGATTATGAAATTATTGAATTACCGGTTATAGATGGTCCTAAGGTTGATTACTTTCTCTCAAGTTATACTCATTAGCCCTAATTATTAACCCTAATTAGATTATGGGAAATTGCAGCCTCTCGATTCACAATTTATCCCAAAGCCTAAATTAGATCTTAAGTTGTGCAATAAACTACTGAAACTTATGCAAGATCTCTTATTACATAAATTTACCAGTTTGATTTAATTCTTGATCTATTAAACTACCTAACTTTCGTTAGCGCAATTTAATGATTTTCACTTAGTTCGCCCTCTCAGTTTGTTACCGAACTATAAATTGAAGAAATTGAATCATAATTAATTTAATAAAAATGCAATAAATCAACCTTTATTAATATCAAAGAAAAAATTCCCAAAGGTGAGTTTAGACAATTACTTAACATTCAACGAATCTATCATCTATGGCTATCTCAAAGTCTATACAATCATAAAGAACGCAATAAAACCAGAAGTAGATTCAGAACAAAATGACGGAGGTGGTAATAGCGAGAAACCTCTTGTTCTGAGAAGTACTTCACGTAGGCTTTGTCTCCACGTCTCTCTTCTTTCATTCCCTTCTGCAATCTCTCGATAAAGCTCTCTAGGTTTTCGGGATGCAGCTGATGCAAAAACTACCATCTTCTGTTCTTCATGTTCTTTAAATACCTTGTAGCCTGAGGATTTTTTTGGGGTCAAAACGGTCCAAAAAATATCTCGAAACTTGACTTTTCCTCTTGTTTCAGCGTTTGCCCGATGCAGGCCATGATCGTGGCCAACATCATACCTCTCTGTCTCGATTGTGACCTAAATACCATGATCGTGGCCTGTGGCAGAGTCTTTTTGTCACGATCGTGGGCCATGTTTCAGCCTGAAAGTCTTTGAAACTTCTTTGTTCTTCTTTATTAACCCTAAAACAATGACAAACATATTAAGGTACCTTAAAAATATAACATTCAAGCTTAAAGACTTATACTAACCTATAAAAACACTTTAACACATAAACTAACACAATTCTAACCTAAACACACACTAAACACTCAAATTAACACTTAATACATAATAAATTAAGCCCTAAAATATGATGCAAATCACACCTATCAACATCCCCACACTTAAATGTTTGCTTGTCCTCAAGCAAACAAAACAACAAACACATAACAAACACACAACACACAATGCATTGACGAGGCAATGACTTCAACTTCATGAAATAAATTTAATTTTAAACACAATCATTCGAGTTATATCAAATCATTAACATGCAAAATCTGTGTCTAGGGGCTTTGAACTAAATATACAAATTAATCGAGATCTAAGTGTTAACTTATTTACCCTTTTCAATTGCACACACACATTAATAATTCGTTGGTCCTTCAGACTCTATAACTATTCCTAAGTATATTTTCATGAAAAGTCAAGCTTATTACAAGTCCAGTAGGTTTTTATTAGAAAAATTTTTTTAATTAATTTATTGAATATGGACTTAGACTTTTTACGATGAGGCAAACATTGGTAATGAATGTCGATCAAGTTACATGAAGCTGCTTGGTTAGAATGTCATTATAGCTTTTTGACACAGACGCACACATTTGTGATGCGTGTCGATCTAGTTACTGAGCTATATCACATTCTTAACTAGGTACTAGCTTTATTCATAACTTAAAGGTCAACGGAATAGTTATTTATTTATTAAACATTTTTTAATTTTTTTAAAAATGCCTACTTTGTTGTTTTAGCTACTCGTTTCTATGAAAAATACTAGTAACACTACTTAAGTTGGAAGACCTCAAATTATGAATGAATGTGGCAATTTAGAGGGTGTCAAATTTACATTAAATCCTAATTAAGTTGTATATTTATCCAAAGACTCTAATTTACTAATTTTGTGAGCTAATGATTCTTCACAACCTAATAGACTATGTTCAAAATTAAATTAATTTCAATCCATCTAAGTCATTAATACATTCAAACAATTCACAAAATATATCCTAACAGCTATCATACCATATGCAAAATTGATAGTTGTGATTTGCATTATATTTTAGGGTTCAATGTGTTAGGTATTTAGTGTTAATTTGAGTGTTGAGTATGTGTTTAGGTTATAATTGTGTTAGTTTATGTGTTTAAGTGTTTAAGTGTTTTTATGGGTTAGTATAAATCTATGAGCTTAAATGTTATGTTTTTGACGTGCCTTGATGTGTTTGTTAGTGTTTAAAGATCAACAGCAAAAAACAGAGAAGTTTTGGAGACTTTTGAGTCAAAACCATGGCCCACATTTGTGGCACAATAGGCCACAATTGTGACAGAGAGATATAAGCCACCATGCCTTAGGTCACGATCGTCACGATCGTGACAGAGAGGGTTAGACACGAAAATAGATGAAAACGTCAAGTTTTGAGGAACTTTTCATATTAACGAACCCTAGGGCTTCCAAGGTTTTTAAGGAACATAAAGAAAAAAAAAGCAACTTTTGCATTAGCCAACTTCTAAAAATCCTAGAGAGCTTATCGAGATATTTTAGGAAGGAATCAAAGGAAGAGAGACACGGAGAAGAAGCCTTTGCAAAGTATTTCTCAGAACAGAGGTTTCCCACTACTGTGGCCTCCACTAATCCATTCCACTTGTATTTTTTGATTTTATTTCAATTTTATTGATGTATAGAATAGGTTTGTTGAATGTTGATTTATGTCTATACTCACCTTCGAGATTTTTATCTTTGAGATTAATGAAGTTTGATTTATTTTGTTTTTATTTGAGTTATTGTGATTCAATTTCTGTTTTTAATAATTCGGTAATAAATTGAGAGGGTGAATCGAGTGAAAATAATCAAATTGGGCTAACGAGAGTTAGGTAGTTTGATAGATTAAGAATTGAATCAAACCAGTAAAATCATGTAACGAGAGATTGTGCATTAGTTTTCAGTAGGTTATTGGGCAATTTTAGAACTCATTTAGATTTTGGGTCAATTAGGAATCGAGAGATTGCAATTCCATAATCTAAATTAGGGTTAAAGATTATAACTCAAGAGAGAGCAATCCACCCTAGGACCGTCTAGGCCTAGTAATTTAGTAATTTCATAATCAATTAGGTTCCATTAATGTTGGACTAAAACTCCCTTTCTCTCAATTAGTAGTTCCTAGGTTAATTCTTGATTGCGTTGTGCAAATTGCTATCTTGTTTATAATTTATGAATTTAATTCTTGAGATTGATTGCTTGATTGAATATTTTCTGCCTATTTGTTTATTTTAATTATTTGCGAATTTGAGTTAAGCCTTAGATTTTAGGATTAAGTTACGCCTTCTTGTGGGATAAAGAACTTAGGAACTACGTGAATGACTCATGGGCTTGTAGTATTATCGAGGTTAAAAATATTAAAACTTATCATATAAAAACTGGCAATTAAGTTTTTCGCACCGTTGCTAGGGAGGGGATAATTTAGTTTTATAGTTTAAGGCATTAGTTTATATTAGTTTTTAATTTTTGTTTTCATCTTTCATGTTATTTCAGAATTTTTTCTCTTGTATAAATATAAGAGCCACGAGAGTTTTGAGTCGTGTAGTGAAAATGTTAGATTAGATATCAATCGACTAGAACTAACCTTTAGGAAAGCTCAGTAAGAAGTAGAAGAAGAGATCAAGAAATCAACAATGGATGAGGAGTTTCAACAAAACATAAACATAGACCATGGAGCCAACCAAGGAGGGCAACAGAGGACCTTAATGGAGTTCATGAGGTCGAGGTTCAACACAGTAAACTAAGGAGTAGCTAAGCTGCCTGTTCAAATGGCCTCGTTCAAAATTAAACCTGTATTTCTCAATATGCTTCAATAAAATGTGCAATTTTATGGATTGGCTAATGAGGACTCAAATGCGTAGATAGTTAATTTCCTCGAGACTTATGATACTTTTTGGTATCGTCAAATGTCAAAAGATGTGGTCCGAATCAGACTGTTTCCCTTTACCCTTAGAGACAGAGTGAAGGCTTGGTATTATTCACTGAGCCCAGCTAACATTATGATACAGGACCAGCTGGTGCGTGCTCTTTTTGGAAAAATATTTCCCGTTGGCTAAGATAACGAAAATTATTAAGGAAATCACAAATTTCGGTAAGGTGATGGGGAATCAATCTACAAAGGGTGGGAAAGATATAAGGACTTGCAATGGAAGTGCCCACACCATAACCTATTGAAGGATTTCTTGTTGCAAGCTTTCTACAATGGAGTGAACCCACCAACAAAAGGCACAATTGACATAGTTTCAAGAGGATCCTTGATGAGGAAGACTATCGATAAAGCAGAGGAGCTAATTGAGGAGATGGCAAGAAACAGTTGCTTATGGACAAACAAGTGGGGAAGGCAACCTGCTACCTTCAGAGAGTATAAGGGAATTGTCATGATTGATCAAATGACTGAGATGTAAGTAAAGATCGACAACTTAACATGACAGCTCAACAGCCTAGAGGTGTTGTCCTTAGCTCTGGTAAAGGCTGTACATTTAAAGTGTGAGAGCTCTGTAGGCAATTAGACCATGATACCATGAACTATTACTTAATGAATAAAGACAATCAAGAGAAAGTAAACTACTTGGGGGTAACAATCCTTACTCCAACACTTACAACCCTAAGTGGAAGAACCACCCTAACTTCTCCTAGACCACAACACTAGAGGACAGTTCAGGCCTTAGGGAAAATCAGGCTTTCAGTAAGATAAAACAAGCTCAATGAAATCAAAATTGGATAAGATTGGAGGCATGAAGGATGCACATATGAGGCTTGAGAACAAATTTGAGCAATTAACAAAGAAACACACCTCATCTATACACAATCTAGAAGTTCAAGTGGGCTAATTAGTGGAGGCAATGTCTACTCAGAATGCTAGAACTCTTCCAAGCAATACCGAGTCTAATTTGAAGGAACAGATTATGGTTATTAGCCAAACCCAGGATGAAGAACTGGACGAGGTGCAGGAAGAAGAAGATAAAGGAGAAGGTTAAGAATTCCTTTCAAGTGAGCTAGTGATCGAGTCAATTAAGGCAACTCGACGTGTATTTCCATTCCCTATTTTGGCTCAGCAGGAGTTATATGCAAAGAGGGTAGTAAGGAAGTTAGAAGAGATTGAACTAAACAAGGTCGAGGAAGTGACAGAACAAATACAGACGGAGTTCATACTAAAGGAATCTATCAAGAAGAAGGTAAAGGAGCAAATATTAGAAGAGAACCCCAATATCACACAGAAGAAAGAGGGCCCAGGGGACTTTTTCATCCCCTACAATATTAATATATTCATCATAGATAGGGCATTCATGGACTTGGAAGCATGTATAAACATGATGCCCTACACCTTTAGTCAGAAGCTGGGATTAAGAGAGTTACTACCTACCAAGTTTTTGGTAAAGACAACCAATAGATCAATACACAAATCGATAGGGATTATAACGGATGTTCACGTAAAAGTTGATAAATTTACCTTTCTCACAAACTTCTACATATTGGACATTGGAGAAGATGTAGACCCGATAGTTCTTAGAAGATCATCTTTAGCCACTGCTCGTTCAATCATTAACGTTGATGGTGGCAAATTAACACTGAGGATAGGAAAAGAGCAAGTAACCTTCCAAGTGTCAAGGAAAGACTACAAATCTCCTTTACCTCTAGTGACCAGTAAGGAACCTAAACCCCGAGGAGAATGCGCGAATATCGAGGATCCTGGGAATGCATTTGGGAAGAAGCGCTCGCAAAGAAAAAGGCAAGGACAAGGGAATTATAAGGAAGGTGGAAACTAGAGGATGGTAGCTAAAGCGCAAACTTTGAGATTAATGATGACGCTACCATTTCACCATTCATTCCAACCACCGTGAGGTTAAAAGAGCGCCGAGCTATTGACATTAAAAGAAGCGCTGCATAGGAGGTAACCTATAGGAAATTAGTTTCTTGTTTATTTTTGTTAAAACAATTGAATTATGTAGTTAGGATTAATTTTTTGTTTTCGAATAAAATAAGACGGAATTAGATTTTGGAATAAAGTGGGTAAGTGAGTAAGCAAGTAAAGAGAGGTGAAAAGGGCCATAAAAGAATTAAAGAGTGAATGTGAAAAGAGTGAGAAAAGAACAAAAGAAGAAAAATAAGAAGTGGTGAAAAACTACCGGCCACGATCATGGCCTGCAACTATGCAGAATAATGGGAGCATGCAAGTTTTAAGAAAATTTCACCATTTTACCCTTTTAACCACCTATATATTCAGTTCTAACTTCACTTTTACATTCACTTTCATTTTCACTTTATCT
>JANIIA010000004.1:19015584-19026027 GCA_027478495.1 Erythroxylum alaternifolium | reverse complement strand
AGTGTTTAAAAAAAAAAGTGTACCGAGTTTTGTTAAGTGATGTGTTAAGTGATGTGACACGCCACCCTCGCGGGGCATGGATCCGGGTATCACTGTCGATATCGGGTTCGGGTTTTGCGGGAATGGGATGTTACACTAAACCATTACATGTTCACATTAAGGCGGTATTTCTAAACTAAAAAGATTATGAAAGATTACTAAATAAGTGCACCGATGATTAGTATATTATTGTCTAGTTAATATAAGTGTCAATCTTACAAGGACTACATGTACTAGTACTAATTGTCTTTCTATTAACTAATCTAATAAATGAATGACCGACCTAAAGCAAAAGTTTAACAAGACTAAAATAACTAATCTAAAATAACTATCTATTATAATGGACGAAAATAGAAAAACTTAATGATAATTAAGATTGATAAATGTCTGATTAAGTATTTATTTATTTCCTAATTCTTAGTGTTTAATGCATATTTTATACATAAGATACTCAATTTGGTTTATATTTTCATTTAGGTAACAATTGGAGGCAAAATAACCAAAATGAGTTTAATTTCACAATGTTAACTAGTTTGACTATTTTTCAATTTTTTAGCCTTAACTTTCTCATCCAAAATTCAATTAAAGAGATTAAATATGTTATGAAAATATTAAAAAGAGAGAAATAACTTTCTTGTTTTAAGTTTGTTTAGAATAAGAAAGTATCAAGATCGAAATCTCATTTGAACCTACTACTATCACAAGTTTCCATATTAAGTTGTTTGACAAATGTGGAAAAAAAATTTTCAAAGCTTCTAGAGCCCACAGGCATGAAATATGCAGACGAATAATCATTTTCCTACATTATATAGGAGTCTTATTTTATTTTATTTAGTTGTCTAATTTATTATTTTTTTGGTAGGATTATTTTAGGACTTTTATTTTTCTTAACTTCTTAGAAGACACTTAGCTATTTAAACTCATTCTTTTTTAGTTGAGGGGGGCAAAATACATTCATATTTTCACTTTTTCCCTCTCTTTTAGATGTGTACTTTCAAGAACTATATAGGGCTAGATCTATTTCTTCTAGTTCAAGGGGTTATGGAGCCCAAACCTTGTTTATACATTAATCAATTATAATAATATTATTCTTTACTCTTCTATAGAATTGGTTGTATTATTTTAAGGCTAGTATTTATGGTTTATGTTTTTAATTTAAATTAGGCATTATAAATTATTCATATGCAAATTTATTACTAGAATTAGGGCTTCAATCCATAATTGTTGTTGTTCCTGAATCATACATAGCGAAATAGTATTCGTGCATCATTAGGGGTAACATAACGTAAGTTAAACAATTTGAGCTTGTATGATTGTTGCTTAGACTAACCTATTTTCCTAGTTCTTAAAGATTTTATTACACTAAATTTAGAGAGCTTGTTCGAAGTTGTTTAATAATTAAATCTAATTAAAGAGCTTGTTTGTGTTAGATACAATCTAAGAGAAAATTGGGGTTAACAAAGCTTGTCGTTGCCTATAATTAGTAATTTCATAAGAGGTAAAAGATAATGTTACAATTAATTTTACTTTTTAAATGAAGGTGGAAACTGAACTAAGAATTAGGTTTATTAATCTCATTTTTTCTTATTATAATTTTCTTATTTCTGTTGCATTTATTTTGTAAACACTACTAAGAATATTCCACATCATTGGCCATAGGATCCTTTCTCTGGCACTTATAACCTAGATTGGAGGGATCATGCTAACCTTAGTTATGGAGGGAATAAGTAACAAAACTTCTTTTTGAATAGGCAGTAGGGTCCCCAATAACATTTCCAAGCCAAATCACGATTTCCTCTAATTCAGGTATACCTTTTGAGGAATTATTAAGTCTCTTACTACTAACACCTTGTAATTTCAATAGGAGGTGAAATAGTTCCAACATAACTAAGAAATTCCAACATAACGTACAGTTTAGCATTTAAAGTTTGGGAAATAAAATGAGCTAAATGGTAGTTACTATTAATAACTTAAAGGTTCAAAGTGGAGGCATATTGCCATCTCAACTTGAGGTAAATCTTAAGAATATGAATGGAATGACCTTAAGGAGTGGTAAGAAGGTATAAAAGCTTAAAAGGAATATTTCCTTTGTTTTCAATAAGGAGGAGATTGAGAAGGAACTTGAGAAAGAAGGGAACATTACATTAGATTCAAAGTTAAATTTTAATCCTTCAATTAAGGTTAACTCTAACCTTCCACCTTTTCCTAACAGGCTAAATAAATCAAAGACTGAAGAGAAGGAAAATGAGATCCTTGAAACCTTTCACAAGGTTGAGGTCAACAAACCAAGCTTGATGTAATCAAGCAAATTGTAAGGTATGCGAACTTCTTCAAGGATTTATGTACTAATAAGTAGAAGTTAAGAGGTCATGAGAAGATCATGATGAGTAAGCGTATTTTACAGTATTATAAAGGAAACTTCTCCCAAAATGCAAGGATTTAGGTATGTTTACCATTACTTGTAAGATTGATAATATTAGGATTAAGCGAGCAATGCTGGATTTACGAGCATCCAATAATGTTATGGCTTAATTTATTTATGTTTTGTAAATTCTAAGACCTTTGAAAGAAATTGACATTATTGTACAATTGGTTAATTGAACTAATGCATACCTTAATGAGGTAATTAGGGATGCTCTTGTGTAGATGAATGCATTGTTCTTTAGCTAATTTTTATGTTTTTGACATAGACGACGATTCTTTCCCAAATTTGACATCTATTTTATTACAGAGATCGTCTCTTAACACATCCCAAACTAAGATAGATGTTTGTGAGAGTACCCTCATAATGTAGTTTTTGTTTTAATACTTTTGATGCCATAAGACATCCTAATGTTGTGGATTTTGTGTTTTCTTTTAGTATGATAGACCCCTTTAGTATATGAGGTGTTTGAGTTAAATGGTAGGGATGGACTAGAAGTTGCTTTGACAAAGTATACTGGGTTGGAAAAAACAATAGATGTGGAGTGAAGTAAGGCATTAAAGGAGATAATTTCAGCCTTACACTCCTTAAAACAAATCTCAAAAAGGTATGAGCTTGCTTCTATTTATTTATATAAATCTAATTATAAATTGTTACTTTTTGTTGTGCAAGCATCTACTTTGGAATTAAAATCATTGCCTACCCACTTGAAATATGTGTACTTAAGGAACAATGAGACTTTTCTTATGACCATTTCTTGAAATTTGATTTTTATCTGAAAGGATAAGTTAGTTCGTGTGCTTAAGGACCATAAAGAGGCAACCTAAGTGGAGTTTATTTCTTTTCCCTCTTATTCCTGCATTTTTTCCCCTCTTATTCCTGCATTTTTAATTTATTTGTTTTACCTTCTCTTAGCATTTGGCCTTACATTGATATAATATATTTTTAAGTGTGGGCAAGAAGATTCAGGTGTGTATTAATTTTTTAAAAATAATTTTATATTTTTCAAAAATTTTCATAAAAAGTTTTAGTGTTTTTTGATGTTTTTTTATGACATGAGTGAAGAATCAAATAATTTTAAGAGATTTATAAAATGATTGAGTAATTAGTCTTGAAACTTGTAATTAACTAGTATAGTTGTTTTCCTTGAGAGTGGTAATGAATAGAATTTAATTCCAATTAAATTAATAAAATGTTCAAAACTTATTATAAATACGCTTAAGCTCTAATGGAGATAACACTTTTTGGTTAACCTTCTTTATAAGAGTTAAAGAGTTCTCTCAACCTGTTCTGAGGATACCATTCAAGCTCCGACACTTGTGCAGCAACGATGGTTGAGATGAATCAATTTTGAAAACGGTTCAAAGGATACGACAAGAATATAATCAAGCTTCAAAATAAGGTATAAATTAAGATTCAATTTTTATTATGATTTATTGTTAATCATTTTATAGAATTAAAGTGATCTTGATTTTCAGGAAATCAAAATTAAAAAATGTTTCATAATTATTTCTCTGCGGTCGGATTAGATCTTATCCCAATTCCAACACTAATAGGTGTAAAAGTCAACGGAATCATTTCAGAGGATATTCAAAAAGTTGCTACTACTCCTAATTCTAAGGAGAAGGATAACAGTAGACAAGAAATCCCAATTTTAAGATCAAAGAATTAATCAAGATCTTGACTTATCAGAAGCAAACTTGACAAGTTACTACTAGTAATGGAAATAGAAGATGGTAAGGTAAGGGGTGTGTAAATTTAAGAACTTTCAAAAGGAGCTAGAAATCCCTACTTAAAAGAGGAGTATAAACCTGAAAGATACTATCCATAATTTTCACAAATAGTTTTTAGGAACTAGAATTTTAAGTAGAAAGAAGAAACCACAATAGGTAGTAGGAGAAGATCTAAAAGGATGGGTCAGGGGCAAGGCTCCAACTAGCTTAAATAAATCCCCTCAATATCCCTAATATCATGGAACCTAAGGAAATAAATTATCAAACTAGCTTAAATAAATCCCCTCAATATCCTAATGATGGTGGGTTACTTGAAATAAAAAATATAAACAAAACAAGGAGTCTTTAGCTTTTTAGGAGAACTTGGATCATACTAGTGAACCATTAGTACCATAAAAACGGAAGATTACAGTGACATATATTCTAAGCTCACTAAGAGTCACTAATGTTAGGTACTTAGCTTAATTCATTTTTATGATGATTAAAGTGATAAGTAACTTAACATCAATCAATGTCACATTTGTATATGCATATAACTTTGTTTTTTAAAGAACTATCCTTTGGATTGAAATTGTGAGTATTAATGTTGGCCCCCGAAATTTTTCGTTGAATTAAGTATAATAGTTTATAGAATAAGCATGGAATTTGAATTTTTGCCTTAGAATAATTTTATGGTTATAATAGAATTATTTTTGGAAGTTTAATTATTTATTGCAATGTTAGTATGATTTTATTTCACTAGTTAGTGAAATTAATGCATTAAGAATGAATTGAGGGCATTTTTGGCATGTCACTTAAGTTAAAAGAGCATAAGCTTATAAGGAAGGGTAAGGGGGACTTTTCCCACTCATTAAGGGTAGAATGGGAAGAAAAAAATGTTGTCTTGTAAATTAGAAGACCAAAAACGTGAATGTAGGAATGAAGGAGAGACAAATCTTAAAAGAGAGAAAGAAAGAAGAGAGGTTTCAGTGAAGTTGACAAAGAATAGAGTTTTTGGCTAGGTTACATCTTTTCTTAGTCTTAAAGAGAGAGTTTGAGGTTGTTTAAGAAGGAAAAATGGAAGAGGAAGGGAAGAGCTTTCTTTTGAGCTAAATATCTTTGTTGGGTGGATATTCAAGGTAAGCCCATTTTAAACTTTTGGATTGTTAGAAAGGTTTTGGTTCATGAAGCTTAAGAAACGTATGGATTTAAGTATTCTAAATTCAATTTTAGTGAATTTGATTTTTGGGTTCTTAGTTTGGATTCCTATTAAATTGTAATTTTTCCAATATTAAAGGAAATCAAGGGGATAGGCCAGAGGAGCAAGAAGAGAGGCATCTTTGAGCAAGGATTAAGTAAGGATTTCAAGGTGGGTTACATTTTCATAATTAAGTAATAGGCCACTAATGTTTCCTTGAACTAAGAAAATTTCAAAATGTTTTCAAATGTGTTATAAATGAGCCGTTAAGGCTATTTGAATGCTTTGATAATGTGCCACATGTTTGCATATGAATGGTGTCATTGGTAGATGAAAATGATCTTTTGAAAGGATATTGATTTTTGAAACGATATTATAGTTATGAAACCAAGTTTTAGAAAAATGTCGTTGAGACCATTATGTTTACAAGTTGTGAAATGCATGATTATGTGAGTTTGTGGTGGTCCCCTAAGTTAAGTCAAGTGCATTTTGACAAAAGGTTTCTCTCGCCTAGCTATTAGTGCATGGAGCTCCTTTATAGACTTCTATAAGTTCACGGCTACGCAAGACCATTAAGTGGAATTGCGATAGTACATTCTGCTTACGGCTACACAGGACCCTTAAGGGAAATATGTAGTACGTTCGATTTTGGATCCACCCAAACCATTTTGATGTGCTTATGTGCTGACAATTTTATTGAATTCATGATTTGAATTGCTTATAAAGTGTTTGATGATTTGAGAAATGAGAAATATGTGTTTATGATTCAATGTAAACTATTTCAACAGTTTTGCTTGTTACTGGTTATAAACTTGTTAACCACGAGCTTCTAAGCTCACCCACCTTTTCTCCCCATCTTCAGATGAAGAAAATGAGATCAAGTGAAAGAGAATCAAGACATCACTCCAAATTTTTGCATCTTTTGTGTTTAAGCTAGATTTGTACCCACAAGGCTTTAGTTACATTTTGAGCAAATTACTATTCATGTATCTTTTTTGTATTTTGGACATTTTGAGATATTGATGTATTGTGGTTGAAAATGCCCACTAAAGCTTTGTAAAAATGCCTATATTTTGATGCTAATAAAGTATGTTTGTGTTTTACTGATGGTATGTCAAATTTGTTCATTGTTTTTTTTCAAGTTGTTCATAAGGGTGAGGATTTGTGTTCTAGCTTTGAGGGAAATACCATATTGACCTAGGCTGAATTGGATGAAGTTACCTTCTAAGAAATTGTATAATATTTTTCTAGCTTTCTAATGATATATATTATGAAAATTTTGGGCATTCGAGTTAAGAGATATGAGCATTATATGTGGTGATGTTATGTAGGAAGTATGTATATGATAGTTATGATGAATAATGACAGTTGGGTCTATGATGGCGTCACATGTTCTGTGATGACGTCATAACATCTTAAGTTGACCATCTGAATCTTCTACTTTCTGCTTCTTCTATGATGACATCACATCTTCTGTGATGACGTCATATCGTCTTATGTTGACAATCTACTTCTTCTATCTTTCTGCTTCTTCTATCTTTTTGCTTCTTCTATCCTTTTGCTTCTACTTTCTGCTTCTTTTATGATGACATCACATCTTCTGTGATAATGTCATATCATCTTAAGTTAACCATCTGCTTCTTCTATCTTTTTGCTTCTTCTACTTTCTGCTTCTTCTATGATGACGTCACATCTTCTGTGATGATGTCATATCGTCTTAAGTTGACCATCTGTTTCTCCTAGCTTTCTGCTTCTTCTATCTTTTTGCTTCTTCTATGCTGACGTCACATCTTTTGTGATGACGTCATATCATCTTAAGTTGACTATCTGCTTCTTCTATCTTTTGCTTCTTCTATCTTTTGCTTCTTCTTTCTTTCTGCTTCTTCTATCTTTTGCTTCTTCTATCTTTTTGCTTCTTCTATCTTTTACTTCTTCTATCTTTTGCTTCTTCTATCTTTTTGCATCTTCTATCTTTTGCTTCTTCTATCTTTTTGCTTCTTCTATCTTTTGCTTCTTCTATCTTTGGCTTCTTCTATCTTTTTGCTTCTTCCATCTTTGGCTTCTTCTATCTTTTTGCTTCTTCTATCTTTTGCTTGTTCTATCTTTCTCTTCTTCTATCTTTTTACTTCTTCTATCTTTTTGCTTCTTCTATCTTTTTGCTTCTTCTATCTTTTGCTTCTTCTATCTTTTGCTTCTTCTATCTTTTTGCATCTTCTATCTTTTACTTCTTCTATCTTTTTGCTTTTTCTATCTTTTTTCTTCTTCTATCTTTTGCTTCTTCCATCTTTTGCTTCTTCTATCTTTTTGCTTCTTCTATCTTTGGCTTCTTCTATCTTTTTGCTTCTTTTATCTTTTTGCTTCATCTATCTTTTGCTTCTTCTATCTTTTTGTTTCTTCTAACTTCTTATTCACTGTAGACAAAATCTTCTTATGCACTATAGACAAAACATCTTCTTATGCCTTATAGATAGAATTGTCTGGTCCAATTTTGACCGTTTAGATGACAGAATTTACCTTCAAGGTCTTCATGAAAGTTGTATATCTATAAGTCCTCTTTCAGACCATCTAAGAATGACCTTAATTCGACATCTCTAGAGTAAGTTAAGTCAATTATGATTGAGGACAAAGCCTTGTTTGATTCCTTCGGCCATAATTTTGTTGTCTGACCTTCAAATTAGATGATTCTTGGTTCTAAATAAACTAGAAACATAGAGATACAACTTATATAAAGGAATTGAATTTTAATTTAGTCCCCAAGACTTTCAATTTTGGGATGGAATTTAGGTGCAGTGTACTATTTCAGTTAATAACAGTCTGAAAATGTTTGGGCCCTAACTTTCAGATTTTTGAATTAAATTGAATGATTTTGGTGTCATTAGAAACTTAAGACCGAGGGGGAGCAAAATGTTCTGAAGTGGTCAAATTGAAATTTCACCTTGAGTTTTCCCAAAAATATGTCCGAAAATAAGTTAAGTGAGTTCTTTTTGAGGATTGGCTGGTGTGGGCATGCCACCTTTGTGGGATGCGCGTCCAGATGTCACTTAGGATGTCGGACCCGTGACTCACAAGGGCGGGGTCCTAACATTTTCTTCCATCAAGATCTTCAGTCATATCTGCATCTGTAAAACCTTTTGGAGATGGCTCACCATTATTAAAGCACAAAATTCACTTAGATGTGCCTCTTAAGTATCTCAAAATCCATTTCACTACTTCCTAGTGAACCTTTCCTCAATTTGACAAGAATATGCTTACCATCCCAATAGCTTGAGCAATGTTTGGCCTTGTGCACACCATTTCATACATCAAAGACCCTATTATAGATGAGTATAGAATAGAGGACATGCCATATTTCTCCTTTTCTATTGAGGGACATGCATATTTACAAAGCTTAAAGTGTAATGCCAATGGTATGCTAATTGGCTTGGTATTCTACATATTGAACCTTTCTAACACTCGTTCAATATATCTCTCTTGAGACAACCACAATCTCTTGTTCTTCCTATCTCGAGTTATCTACATGCCCAAAATATGCTTTATGGGTCCCAAATCTTTCATATAAAAAGATTTAGATAAGCCCTCTTTTAGCTTTTAGATTCTATCAACGTCTTAACCACAATTAGCATATCATCAATATAAAAGAGAAAATGATGAAGTTCTCACTTGAGAACTTTTTAAAATACATTTGTTTACCTGGAACCATGATCCATCATAAAGGAATCAAACTTTTGATACCATTTCCATAGAGCTTGTTTTAAGCCATAAAGACTTTTCTTCAAATTGCTAACCATATTTTCCTTACCTTTAGCTTTGCAATCTTTTGGCTGCTTCATATATATCTCCTCTTCTAAATCTCCATGCAAGAAGACTATTTTAACATGTTTTTGTTCGAGTTCAAGTTCCAAATAAGCAATTAGACCCAAAAATATTTAGATTGAGGTCATTTTGTGTTAGACCCTATTTTCGGAGTCTAACTTTCATGCTCTCTCTAATACCATAAGACATCGGACCCCATTTCCAGAGCCCGGCGATCGCATTCGGATAACATACATTCATCAAGTATACTTGCATTCAAAACTCCCCCTTTTAAGCTCAGCTCCGCTCTTCGAATAGTCGACTAATCCATTTATCCAACTGACAGGTTTGATAGTTAATAGTCGACTTATAGCTAAATAGTCGACTTGTCCAATGCTCCATTTCAACCTGAATACCTCAAGGAATAACGTTGGTGAGTCCACCATTTTACACATGTACCTGCTTCGGGGCTATAGGCATAACTTTTTCTATAGGAATTTAATTTAGGGTTTCTTTAAATAGTTTGAAAGAGGACTTCAAGAGCTACAACTTTCATGAAGACCTCAAAGATCACTTGAATCTTCTAAAGGGTTGAAAATAGAGTAGAAGATAAACTTTAAACAGTAACACAGACGAAGTCTGTGTACAGTAACACAGACAAATCTGTGTACGATATTCTTCAACTAATATAACTTCTTAACTCCTTCTCATTATCCTCTATGGTTGGCCTATGGTCTGTGTTCTATCTTCTGTAGTTTACTTTTATCTTCTATGTTGACTACTAATCATCCATGGTCTATCCTTTGTGTTCTATCTTCTATATGATGACATGTCCTCTATGTTCTGACTTCATCACAGATGATACTTTTACTCTTTATTCATCATTTTCTCTGTGTTCTGACATTAGCATAGATGATACTTCTCCTTATAAATTTTCCTTGCCTCTGTGTTGTGATGTCAGCACAGACAATACTTCTACTCTTTATTCATCCTTTCATCTTTGTTCTGACGTCAGCACCGACGATACTTCTACTCTTTATTTATCCTTTCCTCTGTGTTCTGATGTCAGTACAAATGATACTTCTCCTTCTAAATTTCCCTTACCTCTGTGTTGTGACGTCAGCACAGACGATACTTCTACTCTTCCTCTGTATTTTTCCTTTGCATCTACCTTATTTAATGCAACCATCAACCCTCTCAACCGCTCTCATTCATTCAAATCTCAGGTCAGAAATACCCAAACGTAAACCTCAACCGCTTCTCAAAACCTCAAAATCATT
>JANIIA010000004.1:18938100-18952133 GCA_027478495.1 Erythroxylum alaternifolium | reverse complement strand
TTTTATTTAGTTTCTTCTTTAGGACATTAAGTTAGGAAGTTTTCCTATAAATAGGCACCCTCTATGTACTTTGGAAGAGGAATTTCATTTAGAAATACTATTAAGTATTATTAAGAGCATCTCCTTTTGATTTCAAGGCTGGGTTGGTGTCTTTTTCTTTGCAAGTTGACTTCTAAGAATTGTTAGAAGTTGAACTTAATTTTCTTGATTTTTTTGTTTCTCAACCTTAATGGCCTTATGTAGCAATTCCTCCATCTCTTCACAGTGTTGTAAGTCTACCACATCAGTAATCTCTTTGTTTAAACCACCTATGAATCAAGCCATTATTGCCTCTTGGTCCTCCTCTATGTTTGCTCTAATCATGGCTACCTCCATCTCTTTGTAGTATTCTTCTACACTCTTGGACCGTTGAACTAGCCATTGCAACTTTCTATGCAAATCTCTATAGTAATGGCTAAGTATAAATCTCTTACACATTACCATCTTCATTTCTTCCCATGACTGAATTAATCTCTCACCATTCCTCCTTCTATTTATCACTAATTGGTTCCACAAAATACATGCATGATCTATTAATTCAATAGCTGCAAGTTTCACTTTCTTCTCCTCTGAGTAGTTATGGCAGTCAAATACATGCTCAACCTTTCTTTCCCACTCCAAATAGAGCTCGGGATCATTCTTTCCTTGAATGGTTGGAATCTTCATCTTTATGCTGCCCAAATTGTTATCCCTTTTGGAAACATCCTTCTTGCCTCTTCTAGAGTTGGAATTTTCATACTTTGACTTGTCTTCCTCTTCCTCCTCAAACACACTCCTTCTAGTGGATTTGGAAGTTGATGAAGATTGTAAATCATCCAACTTGGTGTTTAACTTCTTAAATTGTTCATTGACAACCTTCATGAACAATTTCATGTCAATTTTGTGTTGTTCTCCTTCACTATTCATGTTTATAACCTATAAGAAAATTTTAAATAGGATCCTCACACACACACTCACATTTTTACACTCAAAATAATGCAAGTTCCACTCGTGTTTCACTCTATTTTTTCCTTTTTATGATTATGTTCTAACCACTCTTGACTTTTCTTTTTAATTCAAGCCCGCCTCCCTTTTATGTTCTTAAGAGAATCAAGACTAAAAAATCAAGAGGAGTAATTGTCTTAGAATATGATTCTTTGATTACAAAAATCAATCAGATTGCAATCCTAATAGATAACTCAATCTGATGCCAGATACAAAAATCATTTCACATTGTATCTTTTTCTTTTGTTTTCCTTTATGTTCTTTTATTTTGTTTTGTTTTTTTAAACGTGGTTTCTTCTTCTTCTTCTTCTTCTTCTTTTTTTGAGAACGAACCTGATTCAAAATGAAAATAACAATATTAGCTGTAAAAGATAACAAAATTATAAATCACTAGGACTCTAACAAAGGAAAAAGGAAACAAACACCAAACAATGATAACAAAGGATATAGACCTAATTTCTACAAACCTAAGGCTCTAATACCAAATGATAGTAACCCACTAGGCGACCTACCCTAGGAACTCTTGATCCATTTGCTATGTAGGCCCATAATCCTAGAAAAAAAGTTGAACAATCATTTTAAGAACCTTAAAGAAGCTAAATCCTTAAAACCCTGATCTTAAGACGACACAAAGGTTGATCACTTCCTTGATAATTCAGATTTAAATTCCATCAAGAAAATAAAAAAAACAAGCAAAGCTTGCTAGAAAATAACTTAATTTTTATTGATAGTGATGATGATCTCGTAATACATTAGATGACCCTTTAATAGGCATCAAAATATCCTATTCCTATAAGAAAAGGGTTTTCTTACTTATTTCTAGTTCATTCCTAAGTAGGAAAGACCTAAATAAGAAAGGGAATCCTTAATTGTAGATACAAATCAATCTTGAATGTGGATATATCCTAAATTAAGGAAACAATCTGATTTATCAAGATATGAACGAAATTATTAAGGAATGAATCTTAATAGATATTGTGTGTCTAATTGCTCTATGTGTGAACTATTGGTAAGCGAAGCTCTTAGTGGTGGTCTTATTTGGTATTCTTAAAACTCTTGATTTATTGCAAGAATATTTTCATTGGCCTAATATGAGAAAGGGTGTTGAAAGAATTTGTGAAAGGTGCATTGAGTGTAAAATGGCTAAATCAACACCTAAACCATATGGACTATACATGCCACTTCCCATTCTCATATTTCTACCTCATCCCTTTGGGTTGATATTTCTATGGATCTTTTGATGGGATTACCAAGATCTTAACGAGGGAATGATTGTAGTTGATTGTTTTTCCAAAATGGCACATTTCATTGCTTGTAGGAAAACTAATAATGCTGAGCATGTGGCTGATTTATTCTTTCGAGAAATTGTTAGGGTGCACGGTATTCCTTGAAGCCTTGTATCTGATAGAGATGTGAAATTCTTAAACTACTTTCGGAAAACTCTTTAGGAAAAATTGGGAACTAAGTTGTTGATTTCTACTACCGCTCATCCCCAAATTGATGGTCAAACTGAAGTTGTGAATGGGATGCTTGTTTCCCTATTGCACATCATAATCAAATGGAATTTGAAAAGTTGGGAGTCTTGTTTACCTATAGCTGAATTTGCATATAATCGTACAATTCACACTTTTACCAACTATTCTCCATTCGAAGTTGTTTATGGTTTTAATCTACTAACCCCTCTGGACTTATCCCCATTACTTGTTTCCAAGTTCTTAATTATAGATGGAGCTAAGAAAGCTGAATTTGTCCAAAAGTTGCATGCTAAACTGTGTGAAACCATAGAGCACAAAACTAAGCGCTATGTATGAAACACCAACATGGGAAGAAAAGAGGTCTTTTTTAGTCTGGCAATTGGGTTTGGGTTCATGTGCACAAAGAAAGATTTCCTACTTACCTGAGAACAAAGCTCCATCCTAAGGGCGATGGCCCTTTCCAAGTTGTGGCTAGGCTGAACGCCTAAAAAAACACGATCTTCCAAGTGACTATGGTGTTAGTGCAACTTTTAACGTAACTAAGCTTTCTCCCTTTGAATTTGATGTAGTTCTATTGGATTCGAGGATGAATTCTTCAGAGGAAGGGGGAAATTTGATAATGAAATTGTAGAATATAAAAAATAACTTACCCAAGATTTTTCTTAATTCACCACTGGTTCTTCAACCAAGAAGAAGATTTGAACAAGAAGAGAAGAATAAAGTTTGTTTCACAAGATTTGTAACCCAACCCCAAGAACATGTATAACCCAATTCAAGAAAATTATGAATTGAATGACATAAGATTAAAAGAAGAACAACAAATAAAGACACCACTAATTGATGGAACAAAATCAATTAGATAAGTCACATACAAAGCATGAAAATCATGCAATGCATTCTAAGTAATGTCATAAAATTGTGTCCCCTAGTGATAGTCGAAGCTCCCTAGATATAGGAGAGGGGTTGACTAAAAATTAAGGAAAAGTAATTACCTTAAAACCTATAATTACTTAACCTACTAGGAAACTACCTTTTAGGAAACAAGATATACTAGGAAACTAACTTTTAGGAAACAAGATCTACTAGGAAAATAACTTGTAGGAAACAAGACCTATTAGGAAACTAAATTTTAGGGAACAAGAGACCTTATAGAATTTGGTCAATTGTCCCTTACAAAGAAAGAAAACTACTAATAGTAAATCCACCGATGGGCCTTATTTTTCAAGTTGGGTTCGCCTAACTTCTTCAAGACTTATTAAGTGGACTTGCTTGGACTCCTTAATTGAAGCAACTTAGACTTGAGCTTGAGAATGGACTTCTTTAATTAAATTATTCAAAGCCCCTTCCATCCTTTTAGTCCTAGCACTTGTCATAAGCCTAACAATATCCATAAGTGGATCTCTTAAAGTTTATGGTGGAATTTGAGTTGAAGACCTTGAACTTTTATCTTGAACCACACATGGACTCATGTTTTTTGTAGGTATTTTAGTTTCTTTCCTTATGAAGTTAGGGGTTAATCTCTTCGGTGATAAGGCTTTTGAAGGGCTGAACTCAAGTTCTTTTACTGAATTTGATTAAGTTTAATTGTCAGCAATCAAAGCACATTTATATTTATTTTCTTGAGAAACCAAGCACGTCACTTTTCATTTTGAACTTACTTTATTTTCCTATTTTATTTGCTCCTCTTACCTCACTCTCTTATTTTTATTTTGAATTTTCCACTCACTTTTATTTTCACTATCTTGCTCTTTTCTTGACATCTCTATTTTTACTTGATCTTCATACACTTGTTTACGAGGGAAGGGTACTAGCCTAATGGGTTTTTCATTCATTATAAAAGAATATCAATTTATGAACCCGTCATAAACTACTTGGCCTAATTACTATGGACATCACAACAAGATGTGCCAGCGTGCATAGGTACTACATCACACAATACCTCATCTTTATAATGCCCAATAGAGAAAGAAACTAATACTTGCTTATGCACCTCAACTTCTCCACATCCATTCAATCTTTGCAATTTATATGGTAGAGTATGTTTAGAAGTTGGTAGAGTTAATTTATCATCCAAATCAGCAATAGCAACATTGGTAAACACCCTATCAATTATCAAAACATATACCTTATCATTGATTCAACATCTAATATGAAAATATTGTCTCTTTGTACCTCTTCATCTTTCACTTGGACACTCAAAGAACATCTTTTAGCAAGCATTTTTCCATTTTCAACAAACTCTATGTCAATTACATCCTCCAAGGGTGGCATAGACTCATCATCCAAATCTAATTCACTTGTACTTGCAATGCCCTATCTTCTTTAATCATCATTTCCCTCTTATTTGGACACTGAGAAGCAAAGCATCCTATATACCCAAACATCTAAAACATTTAATACTATGAGTTCTAGTAGTTTGAATTTTGGTTCTACCTTGGACTTATTTCAGCCCCCTTTTTTGAGTTCTTTGTTCATCAATTTTAGGCTTAGAAATAGCTTTATCCTCCTTTTTGATAAAATTTGGCTTCGAAAAAGTAGAACCCAAAATTTTCCCTATCTTATTTGAACTCTTCCTCTTTTTTTATTTCTCCACTTTAATAGCCATGTGTATCAGGTCTTCATGTTCTACATAGTGTTGCAACTCCACCACTTCTCAAATTTCTCTATTCATCCCATTCAGAAACCATGCAACTATGGCTTCTCTATCCTTCACTACATTAGCTTTAATCATGAAAATCTCCATCTCCTTATGGTAATCTTTCATATGTTACTCCCTTGAGAAAGGCTTCATAATTTATGGAACAACTACCTATGATAGTGACTAGGAACAAATTCCCTTCTCATTACACACTTCATCTCTTCCTATGTGTCTATAAGTCTTTCACCATTTTGCCTCCTACTAAGTATAAGTTGATCCTACTAAATAATTACATAACCAGTTGATTCTATGGCAAACAAGTTCACTTTTTCTCCTTGGAGTAGTTATGGCATTCAAAAACTAAGCCTACCTTCTTTTTGCACTTCAAGTAAGCTTCATGATCTTTCTTCCCTTGGAATGGTGGAAATTTCAGTTTTATACTCCCTAAATTTTTTTCAACCTTAACACCTTTGTTATGCTTAAATCTGCTGAAAACTTGCATTTAAGGCTAGTTCTAAAATCATCATCATGCTCCCTACTCATCGTTGTGCTTTAGGCCGCCTTTTAAGTATACTCGATTCTAACCTTTTAAATGAATTGTCAACCACATCAAATCTCATAGAAAGTTTCTTCAAGTTTGTTGCACATTTTTCAAGTGTAATTTGATATAAAAAATGTCTTGAATGTCTTTGTTCTGATCCTTATAAGGTTTTAAACCTTCAAAAATAAAATTAGTTTACCTCACAAACATTCCCTTATGTTTTTTCTTTAGGATTGATAGTATTGACACTCGTGTTTCACTCAAAAAATAGGCTTTTTCCCTCTTTAAAGCTCACCGCTCATGCCTTTTTCTAATCTTCTTTATTTTTCTTTGGTTCTTTAAGGAACTAATCAAAAAAACCAAGAATTGACTTGTAGCACACAAAAACAAAAAAAATTAGTCCACATAATTTAACAAACACTACGAAATGTTTTTAGAATTAAGACAAGAAGGAAACAAATATTCAAATATGATGAGTGCAAGGGAATTCAAATCTAAACAAAGAAAATTTTATAATGAAACAAGATGTAACTAAAGGTGTTTCAAACTATATAACAATGTAAATCAATAAGGAAATCATATATAAACAATAATTTCTATATTTGCTTTTAACACTAGCACCAATCAGAATTTTTTTAATATTTTTAAAACTGAATTTTAGATAGCAGCCAAATTAATATAAAATAAGATGAATAGAATGGAAAAGAAAAACACAACAAGAAAAGACACAAAGAACAATTAAAGAATGGATATGCAAACCTGATCTTAAAGTCAAAGTCTGAAACTAAACGATATGAATCTTCCTAAGAGTAGGAAGACCCAACAATTGAAATTGATAACTTCAAACCTCAGATAGTCTAATAAACCAGATTTATGAAAGGAATTTGGTAATGTGAACCTTAGGCAAACAAAAGTTTCCTCTATAACTCTATAGCTTTGTTCAACTTGGAAATCTGCCATCTTCTTGCACTTTTTAAGCAAAATATTTTACTGCTCCATTTGTTGAATTAAGTTAACTAGTATTGAATTTAAGGATTGACTTAATGCTTCATAGAAACTTGCATTTTTAGTTTGTATGCCTTCAATTAGCCCATTTAGAGTTTCTTTAATCTCTTAACTCTTGCCTTTGTGATTGGTCCTTTGTTAATGCTCAATTGATCAAAATTTAGTGTTGTACTTTTAAAAGCCTTTGGATTCTCATTACATACTCCTTTAGAAACTCTGTAACTTATATTCCCATTGAGCAAATTTTCTATACTCCTAGAACCTTTTGGGACTATATTAAATGAGATGCCTAAGTGTGATCCCTCTATAACTAAAAGTACCCATATCAGCATCCTCAACTTCTTAGTATTTATATAAGGTAATTGTCTATAAATCTTAGGTCTTGTTCGGTAACCAGTAATAAAGGAATCAGAATAAAAAAGGAATAGAAATGGAAAATGGAAATTAGAATATGAATGAAATTACTTATTATGCATGTTTAGTATAGCATTAAACAAAGTTAATAGTTATGCTAATATTTGGTATTAAATATTAAAGATGATAATGAGAAATTTTTTACTCATATTTAGTTATTTTAAGATTTTTTTGTAAATAATTAATTAAAATATTTTATAATTAATCAAAAATTTTAATGATTTATAAATTATTAATTTTAAATAACTTTATGATAAGAATAAAAAAATGAATGAAACAAAAATAAAATAATTGTTAAAAATTAATATAAAAGATCTTAATATGTAATTTAATGATAATATTATGATAAGAATTAATATCCTGACAATATCTTTATGATATTTTGATAATAACTTGATAATATTTTAATAATATCTCTTAGCTCTTATTACCAATATTTGATTCCAACTTATACCCACACCCCTATTAGGAACAAAAGTGCAGGATTGTTTAGAATTCATTCTAGTTTTGTCATTCCCAATTTTATCTATTACCCGTAACCAAACAACTAGAAGTTAAGGAATAAAGGATGCATTCTCATTCCCACCTCTTTATTACTGGTTACCAAACAAGACCTTAAGGATCCTTTCCATCTTTGGTTTTTAATGGGGAGGATACCATGTCACCTAGATTATTAGTTTATGGTACACTTAGATCAACTAGGAAATTGGAAGAAAGGTGCCATCTATGGCAAATCCTACTTAAATAGGTTAGCAAAGACCCTAGATATATTCTCCACACTCTCAAGTATGACATTAGTTTGCGCTATGTGTACTATCGACCTTGACATGATATGGGTTTAGTTAGAACAATCGAGAATATTTTATTAGTTAGTAGATAGAGAGAGAGAGAGATCATGCAAGGGATAGTTCCCTAATGTGTGCATTTTCCAACACTAAAGTTTTCTCTATCATAAAATATGTTACTTACAACCTAAGACAAGTGCATATATTATTTTATAGTAATAAAATGGTGAATAAGGTATCGATCCTATGAGGAACCAATAGGTTATTTATGATTAGATCTAAAACTAAAACTATACTTGAATTTAAATTTAGACACAAACCTAGGTAGATTAAAGAGGAAAAAAACCACTACAAATAGAACAAAGTTCGTATACAAATGAAGAAAGCAGAAATAAATGTCATCTAGATAAGAACTCATCTAATATCGTCTTAGATGTCATAATTTAATTAAACTAGAATTTATAATCTAGACCAGCAGAATTTTATAAACTAAAATTGTACTCTCTTGAGCTACAACCATCTATTCTCTGGTTAGATAAAATCTATATCTCTATCAACCTAACACTCTTTCAATGAATTAATATCTATAAAATCCTATGGAGGGTTTCACCCTAACACCATAAAGATTATGTAGGTTCACCTTAAGCACACTGTTTAACCTCCTCTATCTAAACCACAATCCACTCACAAGCAAGCTCTCTCTAGTTATCCACAAGTGAATTAAGATAAAATGTAGGTGTTAACATAATGAAATCATTCATTAAGATCAATTAAAGATAGATCGTAAATATAAATCCCAATTTATAAATCAAAATTAATCATTCCATACAAGCATAAATACTAGCGTTCAATACTATCTAGACATATTAAATAATCAACCACTCATATTTAAACCAACAAACATAACAACAAAATGAAAGAAATAAAAAATAAAGAAATTTTTATAGTTGATCTCAACATTTTGATTCAAACTCTGAGTTTTTGGCATGTCTTTTATATTGTTTTCTCTTGAAAATAGATGCTTCATGCCCCTCTTATGTGTTTCACTCTCACCTGATGTCTCACTATAATTTTAGAATGAAAGAATACAAAAAAATCCCCTTCAATATAATTTGTTTCTTCATTATAACATGGTCTAGGCCTTAACCACTATAGCTCTTGAAAATAAACAAAATAAAAATACAATAAATGAATATCTCTGTCTCTTAACTTTATATGGCGACTTGAATCATATCAATTGGAGAAAGATGAGAAAGTTATGACTAATTTACTAAGCATTGCTCAAGTTGTCTTGCAAATATGGAGAGGGACACATGCATTAACACAACTATGCCCTATTCCAGGGATCTTCTTCTTCTAACACAATCATGTTTGTAAACTTGTTTCCCAACATTTTCCTTAAAGTAATATATGATCTCTAGACAACCATGTCTTTAACGTATGGATCTTCCTATTGCTCTTATGATTAGCACCCAATCTGTGGCATAAATATGGCTTAGGTTGTGTTGCTCTACATATTTTCTTCAATGTTACATGGTCACTCTCCACACAATGTTCTAAGCCATGCCTCTTCTATCACTTGCTCAATGATGGGCACAAGCTAGCACATTAGTGTAGGTTAGGCAGCATTTAATTAAGAATTGCAATTTTCTTATATTTTCCTTACAATCCTCTCCAATTTATTAATAAATCTCATTTGAATGAAAAATCTTCAATAATTACTTAAAACCTAATATAAATTAATTAAATAATGGTAATTTATATAAATATAATTTATGCACTTCTAATATCCCCCACATTAAGTTTTTTTCTTATCCTTAAGCAAGTTAGTCTTAAAACATGAGCCCAGATAACTTAATTCCAAGAAAGTTCAATAATTAGATCAAAGTGATCAAACATCACCATTATTAGTTAAATTATCCCATTTATCATCACCTAGATCTAGATAGTTTTACACCAATTTATCTTAACCTAACTAGATAATCTTTCAAGTTCAACTCTCAATTCCAACAAATTCACATTATAAATAATTCGAACATAAAAGAGTGAAATGTCAAAGACATAAAGTCATTGACAAGCAACAATAAAAACAAAATAATGTAAAGCTTTTTAAGTCTTTTTCTTTCAATCTTTAATCATCATAACATTTTTACACGAGGGTAAACACTTACAAATTCTAATGAATACGAGTTACTTAGTTAGGTCACAATTGCAATTGGCTACAAGCACCACTATAAGTTTGTCCTATTACTTAGATCAAAATTAGAACAGTGGATTTATGCTTAATTTATTCTTACATTTTTCAACAATTCACAATAGAAATGGTTAATCGACCACTTATTAACCTAAACTAAAAAATTGAAAATATGTCAAAATTATACATTTGACTCATCATTCAATTTAAGAATTATTCTCAAGGCTATTAAATCAAGTTTAAACTAATCTACTCATCAGTGATAATATGTATTAATCTAAATAGATCAACTCATAAGAAGATATTGCTTCTAATAGACCAACTTAATCACCTCAATCTCCTAATGTAATTTCCTAGAATTTTCACTTATCAAATGCAATTGGATTAAATGGTTATATATAAGATAAGGCTCAAGAAAATTACTCCCTATTTTAAAGTTGTGTATTCCTCAATGTGTGCATATAGAATAAAAAATAAATAATTGAAAGTTCACAAAAGGTGGAGGAAGATGATTTTTTTAGATGGAGAAAACATTTTTAAGCCTCATTCTTAAATGTTGCTTTTTCTTTGGATTCCATTCATGATATAAAGGTCAAATAAATTTATATAAAATATAGAAAAATGAAAAGAAAACACATATAATGAAGCAAACATGAGAAATAAAACAAAAGTAACTTGCAAAACTAAATTAAAAAATCTAGAAAAGAACCATATTATTTAAGGAAAATAAGTTATATAAAGTAAAGGAATAGGTTACATCCCAATAAGTGCTTCTTTAGAGTCTTGTTGTTGGATTTTATATTTTAGGAGGTAAGTTGAATGACTTGAAACCGTCCCTTTTTGGGATTCTCCAAGTGCCATATGAAGGTCTTCTTCCTTTAATATTTGATATTGCTTCCATCTATGATTTGTTATGCTTTTGTGGCACCTTCTCATCTTGTTGATAATAGCTTGACAAAGCTCAGACTTCAATGACTACAACATCCAAATAATAATAATGACTATAATAATAAAAAGACAAGTTTATCCCAATTGATATATTGAATTTTCCTTGTTGTTCTTCTCTTCTTCTTCATCCTTAGCAATACTTTCCTCTCTCTTAACTTCTCCATTCTTTCATCAATAAATTCCTGTTCATTCATTAAAGCGGTTGCCTTATAGTACTGTTTAAAATCGTACATCATGTTGCTAGAAAATAATCCTTAATATCTCTCACCTAAAGTTGGCTCATTGACCTATTTGGTTTTCCGTGTTGTGAATTAAAGCCTTTTGATGTTAGATTCAAGCATCAATTATAAATATACATTATGTTATGAATTCTTTTAAGCTCAATTTCTTCTCCTGTTGCTATTCATAATATTTAGGGAAGGTTACCTTTGAATTTCCTGATTATCTCATAAGGAATTCAAGTAATTTTCCTACTTTGTATTGTATGTGATGTTGTAGGGGCATGTCTAAGCTTATTGGTAGTACCCCTAGTAGTGAACTTATTTAGTTATCCCAAAAACTTCCTGACTTGATCATCATTACAGCTATGCTCTCCTCCACCGTAATTACAACATAATGATTGTGCAAGTTCCATTGCTCTACTCAAGTTATCGGTTTTCCTTACGAAGAATTCCAACTAAGTTACTATAGGATTAACGCATTTGTATTATGTTTACTGACTAGGTTTGTCGCCCTTGCCCTTCTTGATTGTGGTGAGTGCACATTTAATATATATTTTTAGTCATTTCAAAATTTACCCTACTAAAAATTTATCACTCACTAATTAAGCAAGTGTATCTGTCATTAGTTAGTTAGGTAAGTAGGGTATGGATCCCATGAAGAATCCATATGGATAGAAAATCCTTCCATTGTTATCTAGTCTAAAGGTAACAAACAAAAACATGGCTTTATGGATTTTTGGAATAATGAAACGTAAAACAAACCTAGAATGGATATAGTCTCTATACTAGTAGGCTTCCTAGACATTGAAAATGCTGATGGAGAACCATGGGCATGTGAAAGACAAGAAGAGAAGCATACATAGTGTGATCCACCTCAAGGAAGCTTGGGACATGACTTATATGGACGTGAGCTGGCAAAAGGAGGCTTAAGAGCTAAAATTGGATCAGATTTGAAGTCTAAATGTGCAAGGCAAGGGCCTAAACGAAATTTCCGTATCAAATTCAAGTCTAATGTTCCTAGAGATCCATTACAAGATGTTGGAGGCCCAATGACAAGAGCTAGGGCCAAAGAAATGAAGCAAGCATTGAATTGTTTGATCCAAAACCTTCAAGAGATAGAGCCTATGTTGTTGAGTCAGATTGCATCTTATAAAGGACCGAAAGGCATTTTCTTACTCCTCGAAGTCCAACAGTAAGTGTCCAAAGGCCCACATTGAGTCCAATTGGAAGAACTCACGTAAAATACCATGTGACAACCATGTGTCACTTAAAAATAAGGAGAAGGACGTTTAATATGTTCATATCATGTTTTAATTAGTTTCCTTTTTGTTTCATTAAAATAAGGTCATCTAGTTAAAACCTTTCCTAAGTTTATTTTGTTTCCTTTTATTTTAGGGGTTGATTTGTTTCCTTTCATTTAGTTTCTGCCTTAGGACATTAATTTAGAAAGTTTTTCCTATAAATAGGCAACCTCTATGTACTTTGAAGGGAGATTAATTTAGAAATGATATTGAATATTATTCAGAGCATTTTTGCTTTCTTTGTATTCTTTGAGAATACTTGACTTATCAAAGGCATAGTCTATCTTTGTGGTGTCCCAAGGCTAGGGTTCTAAGAGACAAGTTCTCTTAGGGTTCTTTCCATTGACCAACATTCCTCCAACCCCTTTTCTTTTTGTGTTCTGCTTTCCTAATTGTAATCAAGTAAAGATAACATCTTTCCTATTACTTGAACATGAATTGAAAGTACTTTCCTTTTTTGTATTGCTTGGAAGTTACTTACTTTCCTATTTGCATCACTTTCTTATTTCAATTACGTTCATGTTTTGCCTTTAGTTTCCTATTTTATTTCTTGCCTCATTCATCTTCCTTTAGCTTTAAGTTTGGGACTTTCCTTGAGGTAATCACTTCCTTAATTCATTCTTTATACTATTTTTCCTTTACTTGGTTTCCAAGTCTTTGTAATTTCCCGTCATTTTTCTTTCCTAATACTCTTAGTGCTAACTTCCTTTTCTTTTTCTTGTTTTCAGAGTTGCTGAGCTCTCTTTTCCCTTCAAGTCCCCTTCCCTTTGCATATTCGTCTCCCTTACTTCTTTTTCCTTATTTTCCACACCCTATTTCCCCTTTTGATTATTTGAGAAATTTGTTTTGGGATTCTAGTCTTGGCTACCACTTGGTTTGATTGCGTTTTGAATAAGGACCCTATAGAAAGCAAGTTGAGTGGTAAAAGGCAAGATTGTTTGCATTATAGAAAAAGCCAATTTTTTGTGATACACTAGTTTTTGGGCATATTTTAAGTATATAGACATGAGGTTAAGTGGTGAGGTCCATATTGTTTTTTGTTCACTAATATTTTGTAATTTGTAAATATGTCTCAAGAAGATGAATCATATGAGCAAGATCTCAATGTCTTTATGAAGGTTATGCAAGATCAATTATGGAGGTTGAATGCTAGGTTGGATGACATCCAATCCACATTAAACTCCAAAGGTCCCAAAAGGACATTCCATGAAGAAGATGAAGACGTGCAATCAGAGGATGAAGGCCCCAACACTCTTGACAACATAAAATTGAAAATCCCTTCTTTCAAGGAAAAAAATGATCCTAAATTGTATTTAGAATGTGAAAGAAAAATATAACATGTATTTGAGTGTCATACATATAGTGAAGAGAAAATATAAAACTTGTTGTTGTTGAATTTTGTGATTATGCTAGTATTTTGCATTCGAGGTCTTTCTAGAGTGCATGGCCTCAGTAGAGATTATGAAGATAAGGCGTATGTTGAATATG
>JANIIA010000004.1:18927369-18938000 GCA_027478495.1 Erythroxylum alaternifolium | reverse complement strand
TGTCAAACAACCATGAAATACTCCTTATTCTCACTCTTGAGAATGAAATCATAGGATAGTATGTATGAGTGGACATAAAAACTTGAAGACCTTGATCACCTTATCTTGATGCATTCATAATCAAGATGACCATAAGACTAAAGTTATCATGTGTTGGTTCATGACTCCCACTTAAATGTATAACACACAAGTCACATATCCCTTTTAAGAGATAACATACATTTAAGACTTTAGCGATCTCATCCTTGATCTTACGTAAAGATGCAAGGGCGGATGGCTCGTGTGAGAAAACCAACCTCAACCTATGATTGATATGTACATTTTTCATTGTGGTTTCAAAGTGAAATGCACCAATAATTGATAAAAAACTTTTCATTTATCAAATGTCTTACATGTGTGACACAAGGAGAAAATCACACCAACATTTCATAATCTACAAAGACCCATTGCCTTTATATGTTTAGCAAAATGAAATGGAGGCAATGGCTTAGTCATAGGCTTAGCCACCATTAGGTTCGTAGATAGGTACTCTAACTTAATTTCTCCCTCTTCTATTGCATCTCTAACAAAATGATACTTCATGCTAATGTTCTTAGTCTTTCCATGATACTTAGGGTCCTTAGTGTAAGCCAAAGCTACCATGCTTTCATAATAGATAGTTATGGGCCTTTCCAAAGGCACAATTGACCTTAACTGCTGAATAAAATTTCCAAGCCACAAGGCCTCTTGCGCAGCCGAGGCACAGACAATAAATCCAGCCTCCATTGTTGACAATGCTATGCAAGTTTGTTTCTTGCTACTCCAAGAAATAGCCCCATTATTTAGCATGAAAGCATAGCCAGATGTAGATTTGCATGAATCATGATCACCACCCAAATCAACATTAGTGTGGCCATGCAAACCAAGATTCTCTCCTTGGTAGCATAGCCAATAGTCCTTTGTACCCTTTAGATACCTAAGGACCCTTTTCACACACTTCCAATGCTTGATTCTAGGGTTAGAAGAATATCTTGCTAGTAGACCTATAGCTTGGCTAATGTCAAGCCGTGTACACAACATGACATACATTAGACTTCCAATGGCACTTAGGTATGGGACCTTTTTCATTTCCTCCTTTTCTTGAGTACTACGAGGACACAAATTTTACCTAAGCTTGCAACCATATGCAAGTGGTGTACTCATTGGTTTTGAGTTTCTCAAAGTTAAACCTTGCAATAATCTTATCAATATAAGAGCTTTCCTATCTCTTAGGATCTTAACACCAAGGATATAGGCAGCTTCTCCCATATCCTTCATGTCAACGGTAGAAGACAACCATCCTTTCATAATTTTCAGCAAACTTAATGCATTACTTGCTATTAATATGTCATCCACATATATAGTCATAATGGCAAATATGGACCTATAAGTGTACATAAACACAATGATCTTCATGCATCATCACAAAACCAAAGTTTGTGATTGCATCATGAAACTTCAAGTACCACTGTCTTGAAGCTTGCTTAAGACTGTATATAGACTTCTTAAGTCTTCATACTTTGTGCTCTTGGCCCTTTTCAACAAACCCCTCAGGCTGTTTGCATGTAAATCTCCTCTCTTAAATCACCATTGAGAAAGGAAGTCTTTACATCCATTTGATGCAATTCCAAGTCCAAATAGGCCACAATAGCAAGTAATAATTTGATGGAATTGAATTTCACAATAGGAGAGAAGGTATCCTTAAAATCTATACCCTCCTTCTGTGTGAATTCCTTGGCCACCAATCGAGCCTTGTACTTTTCAATAGGACCATTAGAATCATTGAGCTCCCTTGAGCTGAGGGTTAGCTCCTTACATGTAACCCAAGCACTTTTAAATATATCTTAGTGTGTCAAATGGAATTTGTAGTACTTGCTAAAAAATTCCGACAGAATAGTCATTCCTCTCAACCAAATACCCCATTAGATTTCAGCCACTCTCTTATTGCCTCTTTCTCCTTATCAACCTCTATATCTTTAGCATTGACAATATAACCTAAAAAGATCAATTTGTCAATGCAAAACATACACTTTTTAAGGTTAGCATATAATTTAGCTTTCCTTAAAACTTTAAACATCTGCCTCGTATGGTTAACATGATGATCAAGTTTTTTTGTTATAAGCCAAAATATCATCAAAATAATTAACCGCATCATATTTTTCAATAAAAGAACACAAAAAATGGTTTATAAGTCTCATAAATGTACTAGGCGTATTTGTTAAACCAAAAGGCATAACCCACAATTCATATATATCATATTTTTTAAAAGGTTGTTTTCCACTCATCACCTTCTTTGGTACAAATTTCGTAACATCCAGTTTTTAAATCAAATTTGGAAAATACGCAAGCACCATGCAATTCATCAAGCATATCACATAATTTATGAATGGGATGTTTCTACTTTATAGTAATTTTGTTTATGACACAACAATAAAAACACATATGCCATGCCTAATCGATCTTAAGCACTAGCAAGACTGGAACTGCATATGAACTCATGATTTCTTGCATGTGTCCATTTTCCTTTAATTCCTCAACTTGCCTTTGTAACTCCTTTTTCTCCTTAGAATTGCTCTATTGGCTGGTCTATTTGGAATACTAGCATCGAAAATGAAGTCAAATTGATGTCTCCTAATTGATGGTAAACCACTAGGTGTTTCTTTAGTAGATAAATCATCAAAATTCTGCAATAAAGAAAGAAAAACATTATCAAAGACAATTTTTTGTTGTTAACATTAAAATAGGTTTCCTTGCACATAAGTACAAGCATAGGTTGCCTTAAAAACAAGCTCTCTTGATATCGCTCTATTTTGCATAGAAGCTCACTTTTCTCTTTGTGTTTTCATTTTGCACACTCTTTATTTTTCTCTCTTTTGTCCACTCCTTTTACTTTAATCCCCTTTTTCCTTTTGAATTATGTGCCTCACTTTTATTTCACTCTCTTGCTCTTTTTTAAAAACATCTTTAATCTTACTTGAATTTCATATACTTGTTTAAGCGTCGCCGGGGGTCTCTAAGGAAATAGTCTCTGTATCTCTATCGGAGATGTGGGCATGACTGCGCACATCTTACCCTCCCCATACCCTGCTTAGGCGGGAATTTGGGTATGTTTGGTTTGGTTTGGTTTGGTTTGGTTTGTTTAAGAGTAACGTGTACAAGGGTAATGTAGTTTTCCATACAAATGATAATGATTTGTAAACACATCTTGAACTAGTCATCTATCATATTGCCATGTACGACCCAACAAGATGTGCCTGGAATGTATAGGTACTATATCACACAATAACATGTCCTCATAATGCTGAACATGGAAAGAAACTAATAGTTACGTATGTACCTTAACTTCTTCATATTCATTCAAACATTGCAATTTATAAGGTCTAGGATGTTTAAAAGTAGGTAAACTCAATTTATCAACCAATTCAAGACTAGCAACATTTGTACACCTATAGCCATCAGTCATCAAATTACATAACTTATCATTGATTCGACATCTAGTATGAAAAATATTGTATCTTTGTACCTCTTCTTTCAATTGATCACTGAAAGAGTGGCACAATCATTTCTCTATTTTCAGCAAACTCTATATCACTTCCTGCAAGAGTGGCATAGAATCATCATCCAAATCTGATTCACTTTCAGTTGTAATTCCACCATCTTGTTTAATAGTCATTGCCCTCTTATTTGGACATTGAGAAGCAATATTTCTTATCCAAACATCTAAAACATTTAATATCACCAGATCTAGTAGTTTGAGTTTAAGTTTAAGTTTTACCTTGGATTTTAGTGTTTCCCCCTTCTTTTGAGTTCTTTGTTGCATGAATTTTAAGCACAGAAATATCCTAGTCCTCCTTTTTGCTCTAATTTGACTTCCAATAAGTGAAACCCAACTTTTTTCCTATCCTATCTGAGCTCTTCCTCTTTTGTTATTGCTCCACTTTAACAGCCACATATAACATGTCATCAAATTGGATAGTGTTGCAACTCCATCACAACTCTAATTTCTTTAGAAACTATTCCATTTTGGCTTCCCTATCCTCCTCTACATTAGCTTTAATCATGGCGATCTCCATCTCCTTATGGTAATGTTCCACACTCTGACTCCCTTGAAAAATGCTTTGCAATTTTTGCAACAATTGCCAATGATAGGGACTAGAAATAAATTTCCTTTTCATCACACATTTCATCTCTTCTAATGTGTCTATAGGTCTCTCCTTATATCAATTCCTACTAAGTACAAGACGATCCCACCAAATAATCACATAACCAGTAAATTCTACAATGGCCAACTTCACCTTTTTCTATCAAATTGGTTATGGCAATCAAAAACTAACCCCCACCTTATTTTACCATTCTAAATAAGCTTTAGGATCAATCTTCCCTTAGAATGGTAGTATTTTCAATTTTGTACTCCCTAATTTATTATCGATCTTAACTACTAAGCTATTAAGCCCAAATCTGCTTACACTTGCATTTAAGGCTCATTCTTCATCATCAAAGTCATCTCTAAAATTTTCATCATGCTCCTTTGTGCATCACTGTGCGTTAGGCTGTCCTTTGTGTATACTTGATTTCCAGTCTTTCAAATCAATTATCAACCACATTAAATATCATGGAAAGTTTCTAATATTTGTTGCACAATTTTCATGTATAATTTGACATCAAAGGTATCTTGAATACCTTCGGTCTTATCTTTATTCTTTTCTTAAGAAATGTTATAAACCTAAAAAATAATATTAGTTTTCCTCACACAAACACTTTCTTATGTGTTTCCCTTAAGACTGGTAGCACTCATATTCTTAATTATGCCTCTTACTTCTTTAAGGAACTAATCAAAACAACCAAGAATATTGCAGCACTCAAAGACAATGAGCTCAAACAATTTGAGAAAGGAGCAAAAGAAATGGAATCAAATAAAGAGAAAATTTTCAGAATTAAGACAAGAAGAGTATTCAAATGAGAATAGTGCAAGGGAAAATGGATTTCAATAAATAAAATTTTAGAATGAAACAAAGTATAAATAAGGGTTTTAAAACTATATAATGGTGTAGATAAACAAGGAAATCAGATATAAGCAACAATTTTTGTATTTGATTTTAACACTAAGCACCTATGTAAATTCCTCTTTTTTATTAATTTTATTCTTTTTCTTTTCCAAAAACTAATTCACATCAGATGCAACTGATGTAATAAAAATGAAATTGAATTTTCGACTGTAATCAAACGAATTTGTTATTTTGTAAGATGAATATAAAGAAAAAAGAAAAAGAGAGACAAACACAATGACAAAAGATGTAAAGATCAATTAAAGAATGGATATGCAAACCCAATCTTAGGGCCAAAGCTCTAATATCAAATGATATGTCCTTACTAAGAGTGGTAAGACCCAACAAGCAAAATTGATAACTTTATTCTAGGGTTGCTAATAAACCATATTTATGAAAGCAACTTTGATCCATTGTTTGTATGATTAAAGAAATCCAAGTGATAAGAAAGGTAATAGATGCCACATTCAAGAATAAGGAAGGGAAGATGAGGTAAGTTAGAATTATGAACGCCACAAGTTAAAAACTTGACAAGTTTAAAGAGTTTAATGAAGAACCAAGAAAGAGAATGCTCTCTAAATTATTATTGATGATAGTTCTTCTCCACACAAAAGACTAAATTTAAACGATAAGAACCTAAGCCATATAGAGCTTAAACATGAATCAAATATGGAATTTATAACCCTAGGATGGAATTTGAAAACAAGAAAGAATTGGACCCTAACCAAATCTATTGATCATAACTGAAATTATTTTGGATTGCCATAAATTGCCTTGATAAGATCAGATTTAGAGCTTAGGTAAAGAACCAAGAAGAAGCCCTCAATAATTATGTGAAAACCCTCAAAATTCCTATTATTGATATGTTAAATAGAGTATACCCGTATCAGCTTTTATTTAGCATTTTTAGAATCCTAAAAAGGAGAGAATATCTCCCCTTATCCTTGAATAAGTGATACCAGCATAAACTGATTGGTAAAACATATATTTATTATTAAATATGATTCATAAATAAGAAAGTGCATCAATTAAAATTTGAAACAACTTAGGAATTAAAGGTCTCATAAATAAATAAGAAAATAGCTAAACTAAGACACATTTTTAATAAACATTAGTAAACAGACATAATACATCTAACATGTGAATTGGCCTAGTGAACAAGTGAATTTAAGCCTCCAAGGCCAGGTTTCTCATGTTTAACATGTATTCATTGCTTTTTACATTAAAAAACGAGATCAGTCTTAGAAACACATTAAGTCTTCATGAACAATCTCCTCTTTAGCTTGAATTTCATGAAGTAGCCCTTGTAAAGCTTGCTTCATGATCTTTGTCTTTGACTGTATCGTTAGGCCTCTAGTTCCTTATAAATAGACAAACTTGATCTCCATCATTCCCTCCCTCCTCAAAAGGATTTGTCCTTGAATCACCTATATCATTTAAAGATAAATCAGCAACATTAAAAGTAGCACTCGCATTACCATAACTACATGATAAGTCAAACTTATAGGCAATATCGTTGATCCTTCTCCAACACTTAGAAAGGTCCATCTCCTTGAGGCTGTAATTTGATTTCCTTTGAGCAGGAAACCACTCCTGCAAATGAACCCAATCTCTCTTTGTTTAAATGCCCCTTATTGAGCCTTTGCATATTTTCGTCTCTATGTTGGCATTACCTTAGCATGTAAATCCCCCCAAAAATTTTCCTTATGCTTACCATTTAAATTATCATGCTAATTAGTAGGTAAAGGTAAGATATACAAAGGTGTTAAAAGATTGAAGTCTTACACAATTTCAAAAGGAGAATAGGAAGTAGCAGAGTGAATAGAATGATTATATACAAACACAATATGTAGTTACTTCTCCCATTGTTCAGAGTTCCTTTGAATGATAGCACATAACAAAGTAGGAAGCGTCCTAACTATTTCAGTTTTTCCATTAGTTTTAGGATGTATGGTAGTAGAAAACAAGAGTTTAATTCCAAGTTTATTTCATAAAGTAAGCCAAAAGAGACTTAAGAACTTAACATGTTGATTACTTACTAATTTCTTTAGGCAAACCATGCAAACATACTCTCTCTTTAAAGAACAAGTCAGCAATACATTTTGCATCATTAGTTTTAGAACAAGCAATGGAATGTGACATTTTATTAAGCCTATCAACAACAAATATGTTGTCCTTACCACCTTGAGACATGGCCAACCTAATACAAAGTCTATAGATATGACACTCCAAGGTTGATTAGGTATGGAAAAATGTGTATACAGACCATACTATAGAACTTTAGATTTAACTTAATGAGAACCCAAAGGGCATCAAACTACAATACCAATTTTTGATATTTTTTGAGCATTAATGAAGCTCCAATCATAAGAATAAGAGTTAAGAAGATCAGGGAAACTCTAAAGAAGCTAATTGAAGGAATAAGGGCTAAAAGTGGAAGTTGCTCCAAAGATTATGTTGATCCTTGAATTTAAGACTAACTAACTTAATTTGGAAAATGAAGCAATAAATTTTTTTACTTAAAACTTGCAAGAATATGCATAATGACAAGTTGACCAAAACTAAAATGTTATAGAGGGCACCTTCATCTTTCCAAAAAATAAAAACACAGTGCATTTGGCACATATGCGAGAATGGCAAGACAACTTTGACTTGTTTTTCCTAGTTTTGTGGGATTTCTTACCAATTATGAGTTGCATTTGTTTTCCTTATTCTTTTGCATATTTTTTGTACTTATTTTCCTAGCATCTATGAAATAATCTGAATCCAAATCATAATTGGCTTTTAGGGTTTTATGCGTTCCTCTATATATTTGCCATATTTCATGCTTATATGAGACGAAATTCGATGCAAACCCCAAAATGACTAAATTTGGACAGCCACAAAACAAGACAGATTTCAACTCCAAGAAAGCTAAATCAGGTCACAATAAACACAAATAAAGGATAAAAAGAAGGATATGGACGTCACACTCCAGAAAAGACACAAAATTGAATCAATCTTGATAAGTTCTGCATGAACCTAAGAGAAGTTTCTCTCAATTATCATATAAAGATGTCAACAGTTGTTTTTGAATACCTAAGATGCATGTTTATATGTCCCAGGTCTAAATCTAACAAAAGAAGTGAAAAGAAATCTGTTTGGTATGCCCATTAGCCCAAAATTCCCCTTTTCATAATGTTGATCTCACCACTCTTGCCTTTTTTGTAACTCAAGCCAGTCCCCCTTTTTATGTTCTTAAGAGAATCAAGACCAACAAATGAAGAGGAGAAGTCAATTAGATGATGGCAAATCTTAAAAATCATAACTTTAAAAATTTAGCTGGGCCAAATGATAAACACAAATAAAATAATAATTAAGGAGTCAAGGAAGCAAGATAACTTTAAGAGGAAGCAAAAGACATGCAAAAGATTGTATTATAACACAAAAAGAGAAGCGAATGCATGAATTGTCTAACAAAGAGAGGAGCACAAAATTTTTAAAGAATTAGATAAATGATCTGGAATCATTTAACCAAACATATAAAAGGAAAGAAAATATCTTATGAATAATTTTCTTAGAATATGATTCTTTGATTACAAAAATGAATCAGATTGCAATCTTAATAGATAACTCAATCAAATGCGAGATACACAAATCAGTTCACAATGTCTCTTTTCTTTTCTCCATTTTGTTTTGGTTTTCTTCTTCTTCTTTTTTTAAAGAACGAAACTGATTCAAAATGAAAAGAACAATCTGAACTTTAAAAGATAGCAAACAAAAGAATATTAAACTAATAGCACTTTAAGTGAGGAACATTAAACTAATAGTGATCTCTCCTCACATTAAACTAATAGCCTTCCAGAGAGTAAACACTCAAGGAGAGATCACTTTTTGTTCTCGTTTGCATATTTCACTTAAAATGGCTTCTGGTGGAGAAGAGAGGAGGTGAATGAAACTATAGACCAAAGGGCCATGCAGCAACATTTTGAGTGCATGGAAATCAGATTTGGTGAAATCCTTGATAGGTTGGAAAGGCAAGATGCAGCTATAGCTAGATTGCAAAGAAACCGTGGAATTAAGGCACCACAAGTGCGGAGGCAATGAAGGCAACCAGTTCTTCATGAATTTGTTGATGAGAATGATGATCTTGAGGAGTTTGACAATCATGCTCCTTTGGACAGAATTGAGCACCTTAGAGTGGGTGGAAGAAGGAGAAGAGTTGTGGATCAAGTGGATAGGAATTTGGGCAGTATTAAGTTCAACATTCCTCCCTTCCAAGGAAAAGGTGATCCAGAGGCTTATTTGGAGTGGTAGAAGTAAGTAGAGCGAGTTTTTGATTGCCATAGTTACTCTGAAGAGAAAAGGTAAAACTTACTGCTGTTGAGTTTACTGACTAGGATATTGTTTAGTGGGATCAGCTTGTTTTATTTAGGAGACGCAATCGTGAGAGGCTTATTGAAACTTGGGAGGAAATCAAGGTTGTCATGAGGAATAGTTTTGTCCCGTCCCACTACTACCAAGATTTGTACAACAAGTTACATAGCCTCACCTAAGGGTCAAAAAGTGTGGAAGAGTATCACCAAGAAATGGAGTTGGCCATGATTCGAGCTGATGTACAAGAAGACTGAGAAGCAACCATGGCACGCTTCTTAAAGGGCTTGAATAGAGATATTGCAGACGTAGTGGAGATATAACACTATGTGGAACTTGAGGACATGGTGCACATGGTCATGAAGGTGGAACGACAACTTAAGAGAGGGGGTTCCAAACATAGTTCGAACACTTCCACTTGGAGACCAAATGGAGCAAAATGGGCAGCAAGGTGGAAAGAAAGGAAATGCCCAATTTAAACAAGACATCCACTGCGAGTAAATGTAAAGAAGTTGCCCAATCTTCTAAAAATAGTGATATCAAATGTTTTAAGTGTTTGGGCAGGGGACATATACCTTCACAATGCCTTAACAAGAAGGTGATGGTGATGCAGAGGGATGGCGAAGTGGAATCTAAAAGTGAAGCAAGTGAGGCCAATTCTGAGCAAGAGCTAGATGAGAACGAGGGGGAGGAATATCCAGTAGTTGGTGAAGCTCTTGTCACTAGAAGGACTTTGAGTGTGCAAATGAAAGAGGAGGAGTATGCACAACATGAGAACATCTTCCATACCCGCTGCCACATTGGAGGCAAAGTGTGTAGCATGATCAGAGATGGAGGAGACTAAGGAGCCACAACTACAGGTTGAGGAGTTGCTAGCAAAGGGATACATTTGAGAAAGCTTGAGTCCAAGTGCCGTGCCAGCAATGTTAATGCCTAAAGAGGATGGATCTTGGAGCATGTGTGTTGATTGTCGAGCTATCAACAAGATAATGGTAAAGTATAGACACCTATTCCTAGGCTAGATGATATGCTTGATGAGTTATATGGCTCTTGTGTTTTCTCGACAATTGGCTTAAAGAGTGGATACCATCAAATTCGAATGTGTGAAGGAGATAAATGGAAAATAGCATTTAAAACTAAGCATGGTCTATATGAGTGGTTAGTTATGCCATTTGGTTTAACCAATGCACCAAGTACATTCATGAGATTAATGAA
>JANIIA010000004.1:18897247-18908201 GCA_027478495.1 Erythroxylum alaternifolium | reverse complement strand
CCTTTGGACACTTCATGTTGGGCTTCAAGGAGTAAGACAATGCCTCTTAGACCTTTATGAGATGAAATCTGACTCAACAACATGAGTTTTATCTCTTGAAGGTCTTTGATCAAACAATTCAATGCTTACTTCATTCCTTTGGCCCTAGCTCTTGTCATTAGGGCTCCAACATCTTATAATGGATCTTTAGGAACATTAAACTTGAATGTTGGTTCTTTGATATGAGAATTTTGTTTAGCCCCTTGCCTTGCATATTCAGACTTCAAATCTGATCCAATTTTAGCTCCTAAGCCTCCATTTGTAAGATCATGTCTATGCAAGTCATACACTAGGCTTCCTTGAGGCGGATCACACTATGTATGCTTCTCTTCTTGTCTTTCACATGCCCATGGTTCTCCATCATTTTCATATTAATGAGTTCTCTTTTCTATTTGTGTATGCACCCTTTCATCCAAGGCTTTGACAAAATCAGTCTATTTCTTCCATCCAAATTAGTTTTATCAATCGGTAGAGGTAGGAAATCCATATGAGTTAATGGATTGAACTCATACATAACCTCAAAAGGAGAATGACCAATTGTAGCATGTACATTTTAGTTGTAAGCAAATTCTAATATGGCAAATACTCCTCCCAATTCTTCAATTTTCTTTGAAGTATGGCTCTCAAAACTGTGGAGAGAGTCCTATTTACCGCTTCTATTTTTCCATCCTTTTGTGGATGATAAGTTGAATACAACACCCTTGTACCCAACTTGCTCCAAAACATTTTCCAAAAATGGCTAAGAAACTTCATATCTTTATCACTCACAATTGTCATTGGAATGTCATGTAATCTCACAACTTCTTGGAAGAGTAGCTGCACAATAAGTATTAAATCATCTGTTTTATGGAAAGGAATAAAATGCACCATCTTGCTAAATCTATCAACAATAACAAAAATAGAATCTCTTCCCCTTTTTTTGCTTAGTAAATGCAAGACAAAGTCCACTGATATATTAATTTAAGGTTCATTAAGAATACAAAGAGGAGTATACATTCCACGAGGCATTACTGTAGATTTAACTTGTTTGCATGTAATGCATTTCTCATATATTTTCTCAACATTTCTTTTCAGTTATGGCCAGAAGAAATGATCACTTAACATATTCAAAGTCTTCTTAATTCTAAAATGTCCAATTAACTTGCCACTTTATGCCTCTCTTACAAGTAATTCCCTTATTGAACATTGAGGAACATACAACTTAGTTTCATTAAAAAGGAAACCATCAAGTTGCCAAAACCCATTTTCTCACATGCCCTATAAACATTAGCCAAATCAAGGTCAAAATTATACAAATATTTAATGTACTCAAAACTTAATAATTTTGCATCAAGATTAGAAATTAGAGCATACCTCCTGGAAAGAACATCAACAACCACATTTTCTTTACCTTGTTTATACTTGATGATGCATGCAAAGGATTCAATGAACTCTACCCATTTTGCATGCCTAAGGCTTAGCTTTCCTTGTAGTTTGAGATATTTCAAGGACTCATGATTAATGTGCATAATGAATTCCTTGTACCAAAGAAATTTCTTCCTTCTCTCTAACACTCTCACCAAGGAATAAAGTTCCTTATCATATGTCGGGTAGTTAAGACTTGCTCCATTTAGCTTCTCCCTAAAGAACTCAATTGGTCTAGCCTCTCGTATTAAGATTCTATCAATACCTATTCCACTTGCATCACACTCAATCTCAAAAGTTTTAGCAAAGTTAGGCAAAGCAAGTAAAAGTGTTGAACTAATTTCTTCTTGAAGCAAGTTAAAAACATTATCTTGTTCTTTACCCCACTTAAATCGTACATTCTTTTTTATGCATTCAGTTAATGGTCTAACAATTATTTAGAAATCTTTAATAAATCTTCTATAAGAGCTAGCAAGACCATGAAAAATTCTTACATCACTAACACAAGTAGGTTTCAGGCATTCCCTAATTACTTTTACTTTCTCTTAATCAACATGGATTCCTTTATTATTCACAAAATAACTAAGAAAAATAAGTTCATTAGTGCAAAATGTGCATTTCTTTAAGTTATCATATAACTTTTCCTTCCTAAGTGCATCAAAAACAGCCTTCAAATATGTTACAAGCTCATCCAAATTCTTGTTATAAACAAGTATATCATCAAAAGAAACAATAACAAATTTACCATTAAAATCACTTCAAACATGATTCATTAGTCTAATAAATGTACTAGGTGCATTGGTTAATCCAAAAGGCATCACCAACCACTCATATAAGCCATGTTTAATTTTAAATGCAATTTTCCATTCAACACCATTCTTATTTGATGATATCTAGATTTTAGGTCAATCTTTGAAAACACGTATGAACATGCAATTCATCCAACATATCATCTAACCTAGGGTAGGATGTAGAATACTTTATCGTGATTTTATTGATGGCTTGAAAATCAACACGCATTCTTTAAAAACCATCCTTCTTAGGCAATAATATAATAGGAATTGCAAATTGACTTAAGCTTTCCTGAACATATACTTTTTCCATAAGCTCACTTACTTACTTTTAGATTTCCATGGTCTCTTCAGGATTGCATCCACATGCCAGCCTATTTGGTATGCTTGCTCTTGGAATGAAATAATTTTGTGTTCAATTCCTGTAACTGGTGGAAAACCATTATGAATTTCTTCAGGAAAGAGATCTTCATTTTCCTGCAAAAGATCAATAATAACACTAGTTAAACTGTTGTCAATTTTTGTTAGTAGAAATCAAAGCATCCTTGTACATAAGAACAACTAAGGGCTACCTCATGGTTAGTGTTTTCTTTACATCACTCATTTTTTCATAAACACTCTTTTTTTCAACTCAATTCTTCTTTGCTTTCATTTTTACCACTCTATACATCAATTTCTTTTTTCTCTCTATCTTGCTCCCTACCTAAAGTTTTGTTCAATGAAGATGCAAGCCCTTCATATTGCTAATATGTGCATTTGGTCTTTAAAAATTGCCTTTGGTGATAAAGGCCTAAGTTGAAACTTCTGTCCATCTATTATCAAACAGTAACGGTTCTTGAACCCATCATGAATCACCTTCCTATCATATTGCCAAGGTCTTCCTAACAACATATGCCTCGCATACATAGGTATCACAATACACCACACCTTATCCTTATACCTACCAATGGAGAAAGAAATTAATACTTGCCAATTCACTTTCACAATACAACTATCATTTAACCATTGTAATTTGTATAGTTTTGGATGTTTAATAGAAGGTAATTTTATTTTCCCCACAAGCAAAGTACTAGAAAATTTGTACAACTTCCACTGTCAACAATCACATTATACAACTTATTAGCAATTAAATAATTAGTATGGAACATATTTTCATGTTGTTCACTATGTTCATTATTTTTACTTAGCAAACTAAGTGTGCATTGTACAACCAATGTTTCTCCGCTAGCATATTCATGATGATTTTAGATCATAACTCAAACAAGAAATATGATGATTTTATAAGCATACAAGATCCTATGCATGGCACTAACAAGGGTAGGATTTTATAAAAACTTGAAATGCAGCGAAATAACTCCTTGTATGCTTGATGTTTTGCCTCCCTTGTGGAGATCCACTATGGCTTCTCCTTCTTCTCCAACTCGTCCTGGTTGGAATGGATGGAGTAGACTGGTCTCATTACAATGCACTAAGCTCAGAGGAGTTGCTAACTTATGAAAGTAGCAATCCTTATGGTGCACCCACAATGCTCGTAATAAGCTTAACAAAAATTTTATAGGAGAGTGCTTCAACGCATGAAGACTTGAAAGAAGGGAGTGTTTTTTGCTTAAAGATGGGGAGAAGAGTTTAGTATTCGGCCAAAAGAAAAAACTCATTCAAAGGAACTACAAAATCCCTTTTATAGGCCACCAAAAGGTGCCTTTGAAGAGTCATGACTCTTCCAAGAGTTATGTCTCTTGGCAAAACATCATCTTCCAAGAGTTATGTCTCTTAGCAAAACATCATGACTCTTGGCCAAGGGACACATAGTATCTTCACTTAAAGTCATAATGGTACACTCATGATCATTCATTCTTGTACATGAACCCCTTTAACCATTGGTTGACTTGATAGAATTTTATAACTTAAGTGCTAAAAATTCTATTTGACACACCAAGATATAATTGAAAGTGCTTGGATTTCATGTAGGAGCTAACCCTCAGCTCAATGAAGCTCATGTAAGCTAAAAGTGGCTTGACATGACTTTCCCTTAACTCAAGTGTCTAAAGCTAGCTTAAGGTGAGCTTGTAGGAGATCATTAAAACTATTTAATAGCTAGAAAGCTAGGGATAAGCTCAATTAGACTCAATTGAGATTACCCCAACTCATCTTTGGTTCTTGGGAATTGAAGCTAGTGATAAATGTGTTTACACTAGTTAAGCTAAAAGAGCTAATTATGGAGCATGAGTTGGAGTTGAAACCCAAAGCTTAATGGATGAAATTGGTGGTGCTAAATGAAGGAATCTAGCGTGCTTGAGTTCACAATGGACACTAGGGTGTACCGTAAGCTGTAGCATGCCATAATGCATCTTCCCATGCATGCACTTATAATGTAATTTCATTGTCTCCATGACATGAATTCGGCCAATGGGGAAGATTTATCATATACCTTGCTTAGAATGAACATACATGTCACCCTTTCACCAAGGTATGTGTACTTTGGATGAAAGATGTGTTGTTTCAGCCAATGGTTGTGACCATTTAACTAAAAAAGGGGTCTATGTACAAGAATGAATGGTCATGAGTGATCATGACTTTAAGTGAAGATACATGACTCCTTACCAAAGGGTGTGTCCCTTGGCTAAGAGTTATGATGTTTTGCCAAAAGACAAAACTCTTGGAAGATTCATAATGTTTCGTCAAAAGACATAACTCTTGGAACAACCATGACTCTTCAAAGGCACCTTTTGGTGGCCTATAGAAGGGAATTTCGTAGTTACTTTGAGAGAGTTTTTTTTGGCCGAATACTACACTCTTCTCCCCATCTTTAAGCCAAAAACACCCCCTTCTTTCATGTCTTCATGTGTTGAAGCACTCTCCCATAAAATAGTTGTTAAGCTTATTAAGAGCATTGTGGGTGAACTATAAGGATTGCTACTCACAAGTTAGCAACTCTTCTGACCTTAGTGTGTTGTGACAAGATCGGTATACTCCATCCATTCCAACCACGACTAGTTGGAGAAGAAGGAGAAGCCATAGTGGATCTCCACAAGGGAGGCAAAACATCAAGCATACAAAGAGTTATTCTGATGTGTTTCAAGTTAGTATATCATCCTACCCTTCTTAATGACATGTGTAGGATTTTGTATGCTTATGAAATCATAAGATTTCTTGTTTGAGTTATGATCTAAAATCAACAAATGGTATCAGAGCTTTAGGTTGAATGTATGATTTGAAATGATTTTATGATCATAAAATTGACATACTAATATGTTGGTATATATTTTTTCAATGTAGTCATGATAATGGCATGTGAACCTATTTGTTGCTATATATTCTATGCATGATAGTTGCCATTCTAAATTGAAGGTTTTATTGAGAGCATGTTTTGTGAAACAATGAAAGCATGTTGAAATATTTCTAATTGAATTCTATATGCATTTCTTTTACTATGTTTTAGCATCAAAGAAGAACCAACAAAGTGAAGAAACTCACTGTTTTATTCAAAAATCATAATCTAAATTGTTTTGGCTACAAAGCATGAAATTATAGGCAGCTAGAAACCTAAATTATCCTCTTAAAAGTTTTGAACACATAAGGAAACCCTAATTAGTTGTCTTATAAGGATAAGGAAAGAAATAACTCAAAACAAAGCCCAAAACAGTTGACTAAAGCCCAAAACTCGTTCTAAACAAGGGAGAGCAGTCTATGGGCAGATTCTGGACTCCGCAGAAAGCCTGTCCATTAAGAGGTCAAATGAAGTCTGATCTAAACATTCTTGGGCATTCCAGAAAGCTCAACATGTTCTCTTAAACTCTTATGAAGACACTAACTCAAATGAAAGTTCTAAGGTGTCCAAAATTGGGCATCGTTTGAATCTATCCCATCTGCCAGCTTGCAAAGTAGATTGGTTAGATGTCCCGCATCTAAGTCAGCCCTAATGGCTTCTTGCTTGGACCAAACATATTCAATTAGTCCATTTAGAGCCTCTTTCATTCTTATAGCCTTTGCTCAAGTCATTGACCCTCCTATAATGCATAAAGGATCATCAACATGAGCTGGATCAGATTGCTTCCTCCTTGGTATGTCCTCCATGGCTTGATGCCCATCATTCCCCCTCTCCTCAAAAGGATTTGTCCTGAGATGAATCTTCATCACCTACATCAAAAGGAGAAAGATTAGCAACATTGAAAGTTTCACTAACATTATACTCACCTAGTAAATCTAACTTGTAAGCATTGACATTGATGCATGCAATAACTTGAACATCTCCTCTAGGATGTAACTTAGAGAGTCTTTATGAAGGAAATTGCTCCTTCCTCATGTGCAACCAGACCCAATCTCCTGATTCAAAGACCATCTTCTTTCACCCTTTGTTGGCTGGGTTTGCATACTGCTTCGTTTTCTTATCAATTAGGTGCCTAACTTTCTCATGCAATTGTTTCACCAATTCTACCTTTTTCTTTCCATATAAACTAGCATGCTCACCAATAGGTAAAGGTGACAAATCCATTGGAGTTAACGAATTAAAACCATATACAATTTCAAAAGGAGAGTAATTAGTAGTAGAATGAACAGAACGGTTGTACGCAAACTCAACATGTGGTAGACAAAGTTTGATTGACTACCTCAGTTTACCCATCAGTTTGTGGATAGCAAGTTGTCCCCACAATGTTTTCCAAAAGTAACTCAATAACTTTACATCTCAATCAAAAACAATGCTTCTTACACTCCATGTAATCACACCCTCTCACAGAAGAACAAATTAGCAATGTTATTGGCACTATTCGTCTCATGGCATGCAATGATTTGAGAACTTATCCACAATAACAAAAATAGAATTACCCCTTTTAAACCTTGGTAAACCTAAAACAAAATTCATAAAAATATCAACCTAAGGTTCATTTGGAATTGGCAAAAGCTTGTAGAGCCCATGAGATAAAGATTTAGATTTGGCTTGTTTGCAAGTGACACATCTCTCACAAACTCTTTCAACATCACGTTTCATATGTGGCCAAAAGAATTGATCAAATAGTACTTCCAAAGTTTTTCTAACATCGAAGTGTCCCATTAAGCCTCCTCTATGTGCCTCTCAAACAAGCAACTCCATTAAAGAGCAATGAGGTATACACAACCTGTTTTTATGAACTAAGTAGCCCTAATGCCTACAAAACTTTCCAAAGGCACGTTCACAAGCCTTAAACACACTTCCAAAATTAAAATTAGAATAGTATAAATCCTTTATGTATTCAAAGCCTAATAACTTAGTGTTCAAAGTGGAGGTTAGAGTGTATCTTCTTGACAATGCATCTGCCACTACATTTTCCTTACCTTGTTTATACTTGATCATATAAGGAAAGGATTCTATGAACTCCATCCATTTGGCATGTCGTTTGTTCAACTTACCTTGAGCTTTCAAATGCTTTAAGCTCATGATCAGTATGAATAAAAAACTCTTTGGGCCACAAATAATGTTGCCATGTTTCCAAAGTTCTCACCAAAGCATACATCTCCTTATCATAAGTTGGGTAGTTCAAGGCTACCTCATTGAGCTTTTCACTACAATAAGCAATTGGACGATTTTCTTGCATCAGAACAACTTTAATACCTATAGTTGAAGTATCACACTCAACTTCGAAAGTTTTAGCAAAGTTGGGTAAAGCAAGTAATGGTGCTGAACTTAGTTTTTCTTTGATCAAATTAAAAGCCAATTCTTGTTCACTACCCCACTTGAATCCAACACTCCTTTAATTATTTTAGTTAATGGCGAAGCTATGGTGCTAAAGTCTTTGACAAACCTCCTATAGAAACTAGCTAGCACATTGAAGCTTTGCATCTCAGTTATGGTTTTAGGTGTAGGCCATTTACAAATAGCCTTAACCTTTTCTTCATCAACCTCTATTCCCTTAGCACTAACAACGTAGCCAAGAAATACAATTTGATTAGTGCAAAATGAACATTTCTTGAGCTTTGTATACAACTTTTCAACACGTAAAACACTTAGGACCCGTCGAAGTTGATCAAGATGTTCATCTAAGCTTTTACTATAAATCAGAATATCATCAAAGTAAACAACAAACTTACCAATAAAAGCACACAAAACATGGTTCATTAGTCTCATGAAAGTGCTAGGGGCATTGGTTAAACCAAATGGCATAACAAGTCACTAATACAAACCATACTTTGTTTTAAAGGCAGTTTTCTACTCATCTCCTTCCCTCATATGAATTTGATGGTATCCATATTTCAAGTCTATTTTAGAGAAAATGCAAGAACTATGCAATTCATCAAGCATATCATCTAACCTAGGAATGGGATGGTGATACTTTACCATGATCTTGTTCATAGCCCTATAACTAACTCACATTCTCCATATTTCATCCTTCTTAGGTACAAGTAAAACAGGAACTGCACAAGTACTCAAGCTTTCTCTAACATATCCTTTAGCAAACAATTCCTCAACTTGCCTTTGAAGTTCCTTTGTCTCCTCGAGATTACTTCTATATGCTAGTCGATTTGGAATTGGTGCTCTAGGAATGAAGTCAATTTGATGTTCTATCCCCCTAAGCGGTGGCAATCCATTGGGAACTTTCTCAGGGAAAACATCATCATACTCCTGCTAATGAGAAAAAATGACACTAGGAAAACAAGAGATAATTTCATTAGAACTAAAATTAGCCTCTTTGTACAAGAGTACAAATAAAGGTTGTTTTGCATAAAAAGCTTTTTTAACATCACTTTCTTTTGCAATAAAACTTGTTTTTCTTTTCTCTTTTTCTTGAGGCCTTTATTTTTCTTCTTTTTTTGTATTTTTCATCTCTTTTTCAAATTCTTTTTCATTCTTTTCTCTCTCATTTTTCACCTCATCTTTGTTTTTTCACAATTTTCTTCATTCATTCTGTTCTCACAATTCACTCCTTACCCTTGTTTGGTCCTCATAAACCTGTTGAGGTGTTAAATGTACAAGAGTAATAGGCTTATGATGGAGAACCATGGGCATGTGAAAGACAAGAACAGAAGAATACATGGCGTGATCCACCTCAAGGAAGCCTAGGATATGACTTGCATGAACATGAGCTTGCAAAAGGAGGCTTAGGAGCTGAAATTGGATTAGATTTAAATTTCGAACGTACAAGGCAAGGGGCTGAACGAAATTCCCATATCAAAGGCCCAACATTCAAGTCTAATGTTCCTAAAGATCCATTGCAAGATGTTGGAGCCCTAATGATCAGAGCTAGGGCCAAAGCAATGAAGCGAGCGTTGAATTGTTTGATCCAAGACCTTTAAGTGATAGAGCCCATGTTGTTGAGTCAGATTTCATGTCATTAAAGTCCAAGAGGCATTGTCTTACTTCCTAAAGCCCAACATAAAGTGTCCAAAGGCCCAAATGGAGTCGAATTGGGAGAACTCACTTAAAATACCATATGACAACCATGTGCTACTTAAAAATAAGGAGAAGGACATGATCTATAAGGTCCAATATGTTCAAATCATGTTTTAATTAGTTTCCTTTTTGTTTTCCTTGAAAGAAGGTCATCTAGTCAACACCTTTCCAAGTTTATCTTGTTTCCTTTTAGGGATTGATTTGTTTCCTTTTATTTATTTTCTTCTTTAGGACATTAAGCTAGGAAGTTTTCCTATAAATAGGCACCCTCTATGTACTTTAAAAGGGGATTTTTCATTTAGAAATACTATTGACTATTATTGAGAGCATTCTTGCTTTCTTTGTATTCTTTGAGAATACTTGACTTATCAAAGGAGTGGTCTTCCTTTGTGGCATCTGAAGGTTAGAGTTCTAAGAGACAAGTTCTCTTAGGGTTCTTTGCCAAACCAACATTCTTCTACAGCCTTTCCTCTTTGTGTTCCATTTCTATCTTTTCAATTTTGATTCTTGTGCTTCCATGTGTATAATTCTAGTAGCTCCCGGGCATAGTCTCATCTTGTTGAAGGTTCTCTAAGACAAGTTCCTATTGGGTATCCCATCATTTGGTATTAGAGTGCTTTGGTTGCTAGATTTCAAATAACTATCCTTTTGTTGTTTATTTTCGTTCTTCTTCTCTATCAATTTTTCTTCCACTGTTTTGTTCACTTTTTGTTAAAATTTTTGGCTGAATAATAAGTGTTTCTTCTAGTTCACAATCTCTTCTTTCTTCTCGTTTTGGAATCATTCAAATCCAAGCTTTCTAGAGAAAGTTATAGTAAGTCAAAATTTGAGAGCGTCCAGCTTCTGAAAATTCCTTTGCATTTTTTTGTTTACATATTTAATTGTATGAACTTTAAATTATCTGAAAAAAGAAGTAGAAGTCAAAAAAAGAGAAAATTGTCAAAAAAAGGAAGAACAAAACAATCAGATTGTGTGTGTTGCAATTTCTAGAGAAGTGAAGTACTTTCCTATTTTGTAATGCTTGGAGCTTACTTATTTTAGTATTTGCTTCACTTATTTCAATTACTTTTGTATTTTGCCTTTAGTTCCCTATTTTATTTCTTACCTCATTCATCTTTCTTTTGCTTCAAGTTTGTGACTTTCCTTGAGGTAATCACTTAATTCATTCCTTATTCTATTTTTATTTGACTTGGGATCCAAATTTCTCCACTTTCCCATCATTTTTCTTTCCTTTTGCATATTTATCTTGTAACATCCCGTGTCCATAAAACGGGTCAGACCAGAGAAACGGGTCCGAGAGAGAGACCAATCAGAGAAATTAGGACAACACGTCTAATGCTCATGCATTTGTGAATAG
>JANIIA010000004.1:18876775-18894532 GCA_027478495.1 Erythroxylum alaternifolium | reverse complement strand
AATAAAAAGTTTTAAAAAGCATAAATACATATATGCATAATATACATATGTTGTAAATATGAAAAATAAAATAAAAAGTTTATAATTTATTAATTTTAAAAAATAAAACAACAAATTTTTAAATTTATTTTTAAAAATATTTATTTTAAAATTTCGGGCCAAAACTGCCCGTGGGCGGCCCGGGCCATGGGCGTCTCCGCTGGCCTCCCTTTGACCCACAAGCCGGCCCTCTGCGGCCCGCCCTGGTTGTGGGTTGAAATGGCCCGAGGCAAATTTTCAACGGGCCGAGCTATCGCCAACCTGGGCCCGGCCCGACCCATTGACATTCCTAAGCTTGTGTGCATTGTCATTAATACGCGTAATGACTTGGAATGGTCCATCTCTCGAATGTAACTTAGAATGACATTTTACTGAAAATTGTTCCTTCCTTAGATGAACCCAAAGTCAATCTCCTTGTTTAAAGATCACTTTCTTACGCCCTTTATTAGCTTGAGAAGCATATTTTTCATCCTTTTTTTTAATTTAAAGCCTAACCTTTTCATGCAATTGCTTCACGAATTTAGCCTTCTTTATGCCATCTAAACTAGCTTGCTCATCAATTGGTAAAGGTGTTAAATCCATTGGAGTCAAGGGGTTAAACTCATACATAACTTCAAAAGGTGAAAAGTTATTAGTAGAATGGACAAAACGATTATAAGCAAATTCAACATGTGCAAAACAATCTTCCCAATTCTTTTGAATGATATCACGTAATAACGTAGACAAAGTTCGATTAACTATCCCAGTTTCCCATCAATTTATGGATGGCAAGTTGTAGAAAACATTAGCTTAGTACTTAGCTTACCCCATAACTTAAGAACTTTGCATCTCGATAAGAAAAAATGCTCATTGGCATTCCATGAAGTCATACTATCTCACGAAAGAATAAGTCCACAATGTGACTAGCATCATCTATTTTATGGCATGGAATGAAATGAACCATCGTAGAAAACCTGTCCACAACAACAAAAACTGAATCATTACCTCTTTTTGACCTAGGTAAACCTAAGACAAAGTCTATGGAAATATCTAGTTGGTAAAGGATTATATAATCCATGAGGGAAAGATCTAAATTTAGCTTGTTTGCAAGTTATACACTTCTCTCAAAATTTTTCTACATATGTGGCCAAAAGAAATTCTCATCAAGTATATATAAATGTTTTTGAGCACCAAAATACCCCATTAGGCCACCTCCATAAGACTCACGAACCAATAATTCCCTTAAAGAACAAAAAGGCACACATAATCTATTTTTGCGAAATAAAAAACCTTTATGCCTATATAATTTTCCAAAGGCAGCATGTTCACAAGCTTCAAACACATTACCAAAATCAAGATTAGAAGAATATAAATCCTTAATGTACTTGAAGCCTAACAATTTAGTATCCAACATAGAGATTAAGGTATACCTATGAGATAAAGCATCGATAACCATATTTTCCTTACCTTGTTTATACTTGATCATATATGGCAAAAATTCAATGAACTCCACCCATTTTGCATGACGTTTTTTTAACTTACCTTTGTCTTTTAAATGCTTCAAAGACTTATGATCAGTATGAATGACAAACTCCTTGGGCCATAAGTAATGTTTCTATATCTCCAAGGCCTTCACTAAAGCATACATCTCCTTATCATAAGTTGGGTAGCTCAAGGCTGCTTTATTATTTTTTCACTAAAATAAGCAAGGAGTCAGTTTTCTTGCATGGAAGTAGCTCTAATACCTATACCTGAAGCATCACACTTAATTTTGAAAGTTTTAGGAAAGTTAGGTAGAGAAAGTAATGGTGTTGAACTTAGCTTGTCATTAATCAAATTAAATGTTAATTCTTGTTCATTTCCCTACTTAAATCTAACATTCGTTTTAGCAAGTTCAGTTAATTATGCAGCAATGGTGCTAAAATCTTTAACAAACCTCATATAATAACTAGCCAACCCATAAAAGCTTTGCATCTCAGTTATAGATTTAGGTGTAGGCCACTTACAAATAACCTTAACCTTTCCTTCATCAACCTCTATACCCTTAACACTAACAACATATCCAAGAAATATAATCTGATTAGTGCAAAAAGAACATTTCTTGAGGTTTGCATACAACTTCTCATCACGCAAAACACTTAGAACTTTGTGAAAATGTTCAAGATGTTCACCTAATTTCTGACTATAAATCATAATATCATCAAAGTACATAACAAAAAACTTACCAATAAAAACATTTAAGATATGGTTCATCAATCTCATGAAAGTACTTGGGGCATTAGTTAACCTAAAAGGTATAACTAGTCAATCATATATACCATACTTAGTCTTAAAAGTAGTTTTCCATTCATCACCCTCTCGTATGCAAATTTGATGAAAACTAGACTTCAATTCAATTTTAGAGAAAATAAAAAAAATCATTCAATTCATCAAGCATATCATCTAACCTAGGAAAGGGATGGTGATACTTTACCGTAATTTTGTTGATGGCTTTACAATCAACACACATTCTCCATGTTTCATCCTTCTTAGGAACAAGTAGAACAGGAACTGAACATAGATTCAAACTTTCTCTCACATACCCTTTAGCAAGTAACTCCTTAACTTGCCTTTGAAGTTCCTTTGTCTCCTCGGGATTGCTCCTATAGGCTGGTCCTTTAGGAATTGATGCACCAAAAATGAAATCTATTTGATGTTCTATTCCCCTAATTGGTGGTAAACCATTGGGAACTTCATCAGGAAAGATATTAGCAAATTCCTACAAAAGAGACATAGTTGCACTACGTAAAGATGGGTTAAAATTGTTTGTATTAAAATAAGCTTCTTTGTGCAAAAGTAAAATCATCGCTTATTTTGGACAAAAATCTTTCTTAACCTCACTTTCTTTTGTATAAAAAATTGCTTTTGTTCTCTCTTGCTCTTGAAGCTTTTCCCTTTATTCTATTTTTGTGATTATTTCTTTTTTTCATATTCACTCTCACTCTTTCTTTTTTCACATTCAGCCTAATTCTTTCTTTTCTCACACTCATATTTTATCCTCACTTGATCTTTATATACTCACTGAGGTGTTAATGGTACAAGAGTTATAGGTTTCCCACGCATTTCAAAAGAGCATCTATTCTTGAATCCATCATGCATAACCCTCCTATCAAAATGCCATGGTCGGCTTAAAAACCAACGATTAGCATGCATAGGTATAATATCACAAAGCACCTCATCATGATACCTAACAATGGAAAATGAGACCATCACTTGTTTATTAACCTTAAGTTCCTTGCACTCATTCAACCATTGAAGTTTACAAGGTCTAGAATGCTTAGTAGTATGGGTCTAATTTTTTAACCATAAGATTGCTTGCTACATTAGCACAACTTCCTCCCTCCATAATTATGCTACATACCTTATCCTTGATGTGACAACGTGTATGGAAGATGTTGTCGTTTTATACTTCATCCTCTTTGATCACTTTCCGATTCAAAGATCTCCCAGTGACAAGAATTTTACTAGCAATTGGATACACTTCATCATCACTCCCCTCAGATTGTCGCATGCAATCATCATCAGATTCACCTTTGGTCTCACCATCTCCTCTCCAATTCATCATTTTCTTATTTGGGCATTGGGATGCAATGTGTCCTCATCCCAAACACTTAAAACATTTAATATCTCTATTTCTAGAGGGTTTAGAGTTAGACTTACCTTGATCTAGGCTAGAACTAACATCCTTACTTTTAAATGATTCAAACTTGCTCTTAAGATCAGCCTTATCATCCTTCTTGCTCCAATTTGGTTTCCAAGAGGAATAACACGTTTTTTGCCCAAATCATAGTGATCGTTGTTCTTTGAATTGCCTCTCAATCTTCATGGTCATATGTACCATATCCTCCAGTTTCATATAATGTTGCAACTTTACCACATTTGCAATTTCCTAATTTAAGCCATGCAAAAATCGTGCCATAGATGCCTCTCGATCCTCCTCCACATTAGCCTTAATCATGGCTATCCCCATCTCCTTATGGTACTCCTCCACACTTTGAGATCCTTGGGTTAGGCCTTGTGGCTGCTAGTATAAGTCCCTATAGTAATGAGATGGAATGAATCTTCACCTCATAATAGCCTTAATCTCCTCCCAAGTTTCCATTAACCTTTCACGATTTCGTCTACTAGTCAAAATAAGTTGATCCCACCAAACAATAGCATAGTTACTAAACTCAAAAGCAAAATTTTTTACCTTTTTCACTTCAGAGTAGTTGTGAAAATCAAAGACCAACTCCACTTTCTTCTCCCACTCCAAGTATAAATCAGGATCATTCTTGCTCGAAAATGATGGAATCTTCTTTTTAATGTTTCCCAAGTTTCAATCATAATGATCTATATTTTTCCCCCTTTGACCACCTCTATTTTCATCAAATATGTTGTTGGTCTCTCCCATATTAAAATCATCACTATCGTCTTCCTCCTCATGTTTAACATGTTATTGTTGTCTTTCTTGTCTATGCACAAAACTTCACGAACTTGATTCCTTTGCAAAGTAGCAATGGTAGCATCTTGTCTTTCCATCTTGTCCAAGATTTCACCAAATCTAACCTCCACGCACTTAAAGAATTGATGTAAAGTTTGTTGTTCGAATGTCTCTCGTGTCCTTCCTTCTTCAACCATTATAAAAATCTGACAAAGGATGACTTTGCAAAGAAAGAAACCTCACAAGTGTTTTGCTCAATAAGCATTTCACTCTTTTAAGGCTTTTATCTAAAACGTAATCACTCTTGCCTTTTGTCACTCAATTCAATTAAATTAGTTCTTTAAAGAATTAATGGTTTACCAAGGTCTTAAAGTGGTAAGGATAACATATTTGTTATTGTTGATCGGTTTAGCAAAATGGCTCATCTTATTACATGTTCTAAAACCAATGATGTAACACATATTACTGATTTGTTCTTTAAAGAGGTTGTTTGATTGCATGGTTTGCACAAGAAAATTGTTAGTGATAGAAATTCTAAGTTCTTAAGTCATTTTAGTGCACTTTATAAATTAAGTTAGGATCTAAACTCTTGTTTTCTACTATTGTACATCCCCAAATTATTAACCTTTATCCTAATTTCTTTGAAGCCTTTTTATTAGTGTGAACCTTGAAGATTATTTACATTACTTGCTTTTTTGAAACTTGAAAATCTTGAAAGGTCCATTATTTCTTTAATTGTGGTACTGAATGCTTGAAAAAATGTTTTATTGATTAAAAAATGAGCATAGAAAAGAGAAGAAAAAAAATATGGTACCATTGGTTTTATAATGAAAGGATCTATGTACATTGTAAACAAGTTTCTTGTAATGACTTTTTAGTTCCTTCAATTTTATCCCACTTTTATTTACCCGACCATACCATACCTTTGCCCTATTACAACATGTATCCTTTTCATTTTTGCTTCTAGTTTACATGAATGGTGGAGATCTGATAATATTGCAAGCATATAGTAAGAGTTTTACCATACATTGATTGAGAATTTTGATACTTTTCACGTTAAACACTTAAGCCATTGAACGAAATCTTTGTGAGGATTTAAAGGTTTATGCTTTTGATTTCAATGTGATTATTGATGTGATTACTATTAATATGGACTTAAGAAGTTAATTTTAGGATAATTTGATTCTAATTATATGTTAATTTGATTCAATATGATATGATCATTTATAGTATAAATGGACAAGTTAAGAATAATGATGGATGAATGTTGTATAATTTTGATTATGGTTTGCTTGAGTACAAGAAAAAAGTTTTAGGTATGGAGATGTTTGATAAATTCATATTTGACTATATTTATACCACATACTTAATGAATTTTTTTTGGAATGTTATACTTTTATTGTATATTTGGTACCTAATTCACTTCAAGTCCATTTATAGGTTATAATTGCCTTCACGAACTCAAAGGAAAAGAATTCAAACGAAAATGTGACATAAAAAGAAGATTTAAAGCAATTTAGGGATACAACAAGTCTTAGCCTGTGCAGATTTGCGAATTTTAGAGAGTTTGGATTTTACACAGCCCAATACATGCTCATATATCAGACCGTGTATCTCCTAGAAACACTAAAAATTACTATAAAAATATGTGAGGCAAAATAGAGGAGCAGACATTCTGAGGCAATGCTAGACACTGAGATTATTCAAAAGGGGCAATATTAATCCAAATAAGTGGAAAACACAAAGAAATCAACAATAAATCCCATAGAATTTAACATCAAACCCTACCTTGCAAGAATGTTCAATAAAGAAGATGGTAGATTTAAAATTATGAACTATTTTTTTCTATTTCTTTTTCTTCTTGCTTATGTTTAATTTTGTTTTCTATCGTGTGTAACTAAACATTTTTAGTGTCTAGGTATGATGAACCCTAATTTATGCAACAATATATTTAAACTATTTTATTTAATGCGGCCATTTTTATTGATCTATTATGATTCAATTATGTGATTAATATATGTTCTAATAGATCTGGAATATTAGTAAATGATTTAATTTCATAACATAGAGATTGATAAATCTTATGTATAAATAGATCTACTGTAATTGAAAAGAGTTGATTTCAAACCTAAAAATAGGTCGACATAAATCCTTTGGATTAGGGTCAAACCTAATAGTGAAATTCACAAATCGATAAAAGCAATCTTAAAAATTACTTGGTTCATAAACCTAAGATTAGTTGTTAATAGTCTCAAGTGGGTTATTATCATATGATAGGAATTTCCACGACCTAATTATCTAATGGTTTTAAGTGGATTCATCACTTAGACACTAATTCTTGATATTGATTGTTTTCTAAGTGATTTCTTTGTTCTTTGCTCGATATTGTTTCCTACTTCATTTTAATTTTTTAAGTTTTGTTTTCCTTGTTAAAAGCAAAATCAAATTCATAGACTAGATAATAAGATAACGGTAATTACAAGTATTAATTGTCTTTGCAAGTACTAGCTACAGCTATGTCATGCACGTGTAGTAAAATTAATATTGGTATAAAATAATCAATCAACCTTCGACTAAGTTAGAGTATGGAACTCCTCTTACATGTGTTCATTCTATCCTTTAATAGAAACTTTTTTTGAGTCTCAGTTGAGTTGTCTATCATTTCTTTACCCCCAAGCCATGTCTTAGCATTAGGGCAACATTGGGGAAGGTCCCTATAGGACTGAAACCCCAAAAAGGGTAAAAACTACTTGAAGCTCATGAGCGACATTGACCAAAAGCAAAAATTTCATAAAGGTTAAATGGTGACCCAAAGCAAACTCTCTCACTCATCAAATGTAGTACATAAATTAGTTCTAAAAGAATCAGTATAATTTTTTTAATACTTTCTCCATATTTTGACAATAAAAGGACACAAATTATAAGGTGCATTATACAATCATGTTTGGTGATTCAAAAGATAGTGGCTTATCCATATAACACAATTTAAAAGTGTCCATTGTTAAAATATGGAAAAGGATGGTTCTTTGTGAAATTGAGTTCAATTTGGATGTAAAGAGACAAAAATGGAATGAATAGAGAAAAACAAGAGGCAATCAAGTAAGCGACGCAAAGCGCAACACATGGTTGGTCAAAAACTAAATTCGAATTATGATGTAAAAGTCAACAAAATGTGGATGTGATTTTTGTTTTAATTTCAAAAATAAATTAATATGTAATCTTATTCAAATAGGAAACATAGTCGTACCTTCAAATCCTTAATTTCCAAAATCCATTCCATTGTCAGGATAAAAACATATTAATTTATCCCTGTTGAAAAAACCATATAGACCAAAAAAAAAAAGATTAATCAATCCTTATCTAAAAACCTTATGGATAACTTATTTCACACTTAATGAATTAACCTTCTCGCCAAAAAGAAAAGATTAAGCAAATATTTTTCATTGTTAAATAGAATTAAGATAAATACCTTAATTTCAAACTAAAATCAATAAAATTCATTTTCAAATCAATGGATAAAATTCATATTTATCATAATATAAGTACAAAATAGCTTTGACACTAATGTAAGAAATAAAAGAAACCTCAGATAACATGATAAGGTTGAAACATACTTGCATCCCTAATCCATTGAACCAAAATTACTTACAAACTTTTATTTTAATCCATGGGATATGAAACTTTTAGAATCTCAAAACTTGTAGAATTTCTTCTGCTCGTTTTACATGATACTTATCTTTCTAGTAAATCATGTCTTATATGAGATTTTTCTAGTAATTATGATGTTTAAAACTATTAACTTATTATAGATGCTTATCAATTAGTGACAAATTTTGTGGTGTTGTCAACCTTTTATAACTCCTTCGGGTACCAAATTCCTTAGGTAATTTCTTTAGTATATTTCACAAACACAGCCTATGTCTTATAGTAAGGAATACCACCTCAATGATGTCAATATACTCTTGTACTCCTTGGTAATTATAGCGTCAGTTGACTTCCTGTTCATATACCTCAACCACATACGAAAAAGTTAACAAAAACTATTGATCGTCTTGTTGCCAAATATTTGTAAACTATGATGGTTTACACTGAAAAATAGAGCATACTTTTGACACAAGTAACTTTTGAACTTTCAAACTTCATTCCCACTTAAAGGATCACCTCTGTCTCAATTTCGTACACCCGACTGTGTGAGCTCTCGTCATTCTCCATTTTCTTACTCATCTCCAATACACTACTGCATATTATAGGACAAATATAATATTATTAAAAAAATACCATTACGTCACACAAAATATAATACTAGATGATACTAAAATATGTCATATGTACCAAAATATACCACACAACAAACAGATGGGAGCCAAACTAAAATTTCAGCACTAGAATAAGGACACGATCTTTACTCTTAATCAATTACAAGAGACATTGGAATAATGTTAAATCACAAAATTTTGTTTTACATATTTAACCATGAATTAATCTAAAACTTTATTTCTCTCGCCATTCCCACTTCAAACTGTCAAACATTTGTATGGAATTTTCAAAACTTTATTATACTAAGATCTTTTCCATTTACGATTTAAAGTAAACTTGACAATGCGCCTTATTCAATCCATAATACTCCCAATCAACAACTGCATACGAACAGTTTTTTGATACCATACCAGCATGCTTGCTATGTGAATAAAACAAAATCAATAGTTGATAACAAATGACAGCTCGTATTACAGATCTAAGGTGGACATTTTCAATTTCAAGTTCAAACAAAATGATAAAATACGTTTTATGTTAAGGTGGAGGAAACAAGCGAACATTTTGATTATTGCTTACCAAATAATCTGACATCTTTTGTTTGGGTTAATTAGGTATATGTTGATTTTTGCCCTGTCAATTATTATTTTGTCTATCATCTACAACAAAAGTATTGTCATATTTTTATCCTAATTGACTAGTGATGGTCACAAATGGCTTATCACTTGCCGGTTTTCCTATTGATTTATCCCATTAAAGGCATGTTAATAAGATTCTACTATTAGCCTACTCCTAACTGTTTAATGATGTCAACCATGACGTGCGCTAAAATCACAAGCAGATAAAAGGTTACCATAACAGCTATAATTTGGGACCATGAAGGGGGTAAGAGGTAACTATTCCAAACTGAATTCATTTTTGGGAGACCAAATGCTATCAAGCTATGAAAGTTTATACGTAACTAAGTTTCCATCCATTAAAAAGAAATCAGATGAATTCCCAGTAACACTAGCTCTATTTCACACTCCTCGTAATCAAATAAGAGGATCAAAACAGAAAGATTTTGAAAGGTCCCAATAATTACCACATACACTGATTGGCTGCAAAGTTAAGAAAGCAGTGCTTACTCTCCAGGGCCTGCTCGTAAGGAGACCCTAAGCTCGGCCCTTTTCGCACTAGTTACTCTCCTACAGATAGACCTCATCACACATGAACCTAGCAATAAACCATTGCATGATATCTTAGATATTATCACAAAGCCCATGTATTGGAGATTCTCTCATTTGAAGAGGTTCCTGAGACCACTGACAATTTTTAGCGCTCTCAATTCACCACTTCTTATATCCCTCAGCCTTCTTCTCAGTACCTGTACAACCCCTCAGAATAAAAGAGGAACATCAAATAATAAAACGTTGATCAACAGGCTGCTCCCTATAATATATCTATTTTATTAAGCTGGAAAAATGGAAATTAACGATGAAACAGAATGGTTGTGTTATTTGTTTCATTACTGTTATGGTGTTCAGTAGAGAGAGATGCTTGGCCTAACTTGATCATTTTCATGTTATAATATATGATTGTAAATCTAGAATGAAGAAAAGAACTTTGAAAACAAAAGTCATGAACCGTGCATTTATTCCGAGAACAACGATGACGATGCTAGGAAAAGTACGATCAAAGCATAAAAGCAATACAAATCTCACATTTTGAGCACGAAATAGTATTCTTCGCTCACTGTTGCACAAATCTACAGCTAGCTGTTTCAAGAACAATCTTCTGTTCAGCTGCTTTGGAGATGTGACATCCAAATCCATTGATCCACTGGCCTTAAATTCAAACGGGAAACGAAGCACTATCAATGAGTTATCTTAGATGAAGACTATTGACAACAATTTTGAAGGACCTAATGGTAAGACATTAAAGCAATCGTTGAAGGAACATTTTAAGTAAGGTCATTAACGATCATTTTCCTTATAAGATCATTACATTGGAGTTTCTGCATGGTCATAGCTCTATTAGAGCATAGTTTCGTAAAAGATGTTTCACCTGCAGGAATTTGGTATATTTCGATATGCTCGACTCACAACTCTCCAATATGAATTGTAATGTCTGTTCCTCAATTTCAGGGTATCTGATATCCTTCTTAGAGTTTATCTTTTTTGCAGCCGTAGCAGCCATCTGGAGCAAAAACTCTTCGAAACTCAATGGTAGATATAGATATAATTGACAGATAAATTAAGAAGATAAGATAGACACCTCTTCAAATTGTTTGCTCATACTTGGAGGGCTGACTGCTAAATAAGCAAATGCCATCAACTCCAATGGCCAGCCAGTGACTCTCAGAGGAAAACATGTGGATCTGCCATTGTATTGGATAAAATGATGAACTCAACAATATAATTAGAAATGATGATGCGATATGTTAAGGTTTCTATTTCAACAAATGTGAAAATTTGGCCACCACAAAATATTAAGAGATAATTATGACATATAAGAGGTTGAAACTTGATGGAAGGTTAAGTGAGAGAAAAAGTAGTAGAAAGATAGAGAACATCATTGTACTGCCTACCAATACTTACGCAGACAAACCATGCTTCCTCAGAACTTCTAGCTTCTCTTCGTAACATTTATCAGATTTGTTCAGAGACAATGACAATTCTACTGAATCACTAGGATTGGTGCCCTCCTTGGGAACAAATCCATATGATAACAATAACTCACCATTAGATTTCTTTCCATATGATATGAAAACCTGCAAAAGTGACATCATTTTACTAGAAAGTTTTGAAACCAGTAAAAAAAAAGTTTACCAATCTGCTAAAGTTGCTTATTAATACACAATATATATAGAATTCTAGGCTATTGGATAAGTTTGTAATTTATAATAATTTGATTATTGATAAAAATTATCTATTTGAGAGGTGGAAAATACGAAGATAGGTGTCGCAAAAGAGTTTAAAGTCTACAAAAGAAATAAAATAAGAAAAATTAGTCAACCAAAAGCTTTAGTTTGATGGGATGAAGAGTGAGAATTGAGTTGACAGCAAAGACAATTAAGGCTGAAATTTAGATTATGCTAGGATTTCTAATTAGATAAGAAAAGGAAACCAGATATATTATTCTGGTTTTAGATATGTTATCTTAGTTGTCAGGACTTAAATTTATAGAATTCTTATTAGAATAAGATCTAAATTTATTAGGAACCTTGTCATACTAAAATAAGGGTTCTAAAAACTTCTTTATAAATGTGTTGAAGAAGATTGAGAGGAAATATTCTTTATTTCTCTCGTACCCTTTTGGGTGCAATGCATCAGAATATATACAATAAGTCTTAGATATAGAATAGGAAACTACCTAATTTAGAAATAGAGAAAATCTTAACTAAAATCCCTCAAATTTTCAAATTAAGGATATCATTAACACCCCTAATATCTATCAAATAATAATAGTATTTACAACTAATATATATCTCAACACTCCCCTTCAAGCTGAGGAATAGTTATCTTCCATTTCGAGCTTGGAAATATTATCATGAAAATTGGGGTTGTTCAACTCGAGTTGGTACCCTGTTGGAATATAAGATAGGCATACTAGTCCCTCCTCAAACTTCTCTTTGATGAAATGTCTGTCAATCTTGATATGCTTAATCTTATAATGTTGTATAGGATTATGAGCAATGTTGATAGCAGATTTGTTATCATAGTAGAGTTTTATAGGACCTTCCCACTTGACTCTTTAAGTCACTTAGGATAAATCTTCAGCCATAGCATCTCACACAAAACTTGAGCAATTGCTCTAAATTCTAATTCAGCAAATGATCTAGCTACAACATTATGCTTTTTACTCCTCCATGTTATAAGATTACCTCAAAGGAACGTATAGTACCCAGAAGTTGATCGTCTATCCACTATAGATCCTCCATAATCTGCATCGGTGTAGACTTCAAGGGCAATATCTTTTTGTCTTTTGAACAAGATTCCTTTTCTTGGATTTCCTTTCAAATACTGTAACACTGTATAAGCGGCTTGTAGATGTGACTCTCTTGGATCATGCATGAACTGACTAATTACACTTACAGAGTATGCTATGTCTGGTTGAGTATGCACAATGTAGATGAGCCTCCCTACAAGCCTCTGGTACATTTTTCTATCCATAGGAGGTTCTTCTTTTGCTTCTCCGTGTTTTTTATTAGCTTCTATTGGTGTAGATATCAGCTTACACCCAATTTTCCCTATCTCCTTTAATAAATCAAACACATATTTTTATTGGGATATGAAAATCCCCTTTCTGGAGTATGCCATCTCAATACCTAGAAAGTACTTCAGTCTCCCAAGCTCCTTTATCTCAAATTCCTTGACCATTCATTGTTTCAGTTCTAGTTTTCCTTTTCATCATTCCCAATGACAATGATGTCATCCACATAGAAGTGTCATCACTCCTGCTACAAATAAGTGCTTTATGAAAAGAGTATGATCACCTTGACTCTGTTGGTATTCAGATGTTTTCATAACTTTGGTAAACCTTCCTAACCATGCTCTTGGTGATTGTTTTAGTCCATAAAGGGTCTTCAACTTGCAAACTTTATCCCCCGTTTCTTTTTCAAATCCTAGAGGGATATCCATTTAAATTTCTTCATCTAAGTCTCCAAGAATAAAATGCATTCTTTACATCGTATTGTAAAAGCTGCCAATCAAAATGTGCTGCTAGGGATAGCAAAATCCTAAAGGTGTTCATTTTTGCCACATGTGCAAATATCTCCTAATAGTCTATCCCATAAGTCTGAGTATATCCCTCAGCCACCAACCTTGCTTTATATGTCTCAAGTGACCCATCAGCCTTATACTTCAAGTGTAAAAATCCACTTACAACTAACTATGTTCCCCTTTGGTCTATTCACAACCTCCCATGTTTTTCTAGAGCAACCATCTTCTCTTTCATGGCATTTCTCCGTTCTCTTTTTGACAATGTGATAAACCCTTGCTAACTTATTCTAGAAGGAAGAAGCCTAACCAACTTGATAATGAGTTTCCTACTCTTTCTAAGTGTTATGGGCAGTTTTAGTATCTCTACTTATCCTAGTTTATAGGCTTTTATGGTCTTCTGTTGCTTAGTTGTTTTTGCACGTTTATGATTCTATTATTTCAATTCCTTCATTGTAGTCTTTTAGTTAAGGTGTTTCTCCTACAAATACCTATAGGAATTAGTCATTTGGGATCGGAGCACTAATTCAGCATTTATATCTTTGGGTTAGGTCCACTTACGGACTCATTTAGTGGAGATTTCGATGTTAAGATTCTCGCATAGTTTTCTGCCACTAATTTCCTTTTGCTGTTCTATTTCTTTATACTTGGGTTTGTTATCACAATGCCTCAGATACAGTAGTAGAGATAAAATAGGTGCTGAGGCTGTTAATGAATTTTCTATGATTTGGTTTAAGTGAAACATTGTGGGACAATGGGTACATGGGTCTTTGGTGCATTCTCTACTGCCTTTTCTGATAGCTATAGGAAGGTGCATGCGGTTCTACTAACTGTGTGCTTAGGGTTGGATCTAATCTTACAGTGAGGTTCATGTCAAGTATCGAGTTGGATTCTTGAACTTGTTGCAAGTCCTCCTCCTAGTATATACCCGTGAAAATCTTAGACAATTATGAATAACCTCATCTGGAATTTGAGAAGATATAGTTTCAAGAACCTACGCTGGATTTGGATTAGATTCTACAGAAGTAAGAATTGATGATGGACTCTAATTTAATGAAGGAACAGACTCTAATTGAGAACTAGGGAGTGATACTAACTCGACTAGACGACTAGGGAGAGAGGGTACAATCAAAATTACTATATTCTAGTAGGGATGTAGTCTTCCCCTGAAGTTTGGACTGTTTGAAGAATGGTTGCATTTCTTATGAAAGTCACATTAGCTGAAACATAAAGTTTTCTGGTTACAGGATTATAGCATTTGTAGCCTTTTTGTGCAGAAGAATAACCAAGAAAAACACACTTGTGTACTCGGGGATCTAATTTTCCTCTTTGGTGACTATGAATGTGAACGAAGGTTGTGCAACCAAACAATCTAAGAATGAGTCCATTAGAACTTCGAAACTCTAGATAAAAAAGGTGTTGAGGACCTCCAAGGGACTTTTATTGGATAAAATTCGAGAGGGAAATCTATTCATCATATGAGTAGCTATAAGAAGGGCCTCCTCCCAGTAAGATTTTGGAACATTTCCTTGAAAATGTAAGATCGTAGTCACATTGAGTAAGTGCTCATTTTCACATTCAGCCACACCATTTTGTTGGAGTGTGTCAACATAAGAAGAATCATGAATAATCCCCTGCTTTTGAAAGTATGGAGTCATTGTGTAGTTGAAGTACTCCCTAGCATCGTCTAACCTAAAATTCTTAATTTTGACCCCAAATTGATGGTGAATCATAGAAAGAAAAGTAGGGATAACAGCGCTAACATCAGATTTCTATTTGATTATTAAAGCCAAGTAAGCTGATTACAATCATCTGTAAATGTAACAAACCATCTAGCACTAGGAATATTTGAAATAGGAGAAGGACCCCATATTTCTATGAATCAAATGAAAAGGTTTAGAACTTCTTTCATTGTTGATAGGAAAAGATATTCAAGTGTGTTTTGCCAACTCACAAATTTCGCAATGAAAATCTGAAATGTCTAATCTTTTGAACAAGTTAGGAAACATGAATTTAAGGACTCTAAACGTAGGGTGACCAAGGCGAAGATGATAGAGCCAAATGGTCTCTTTATTGGAAGAACTAAACAAAGACACAAACAAATTATTCATAATACTATGAGAAGCCATTCATTTCCTTAGCAAGTCCAATCTTCCTCCCCAGAGCCCTAATCCTGCAAAACACAATAAGTAGGAGAAAAAATTGCAAGGCATTTAAGATCATGAGTAAGTTTTTTGATTGAAACAAGGCTGGTTGATAATTTTGGCACATTAAGTACATTTCAAGAGTGAGGGTAGGTGTAACCATGATGTTTCCTACGCCTGCAACAATGGCCAAGGATTCATTTGCCACTATGATGATTATAGGTATTGAAAAATCGTGATGATGAGTCATGTGGTTTGTGGCTCTGGAATCAATTATCCATGAGTAGTTATAGGTTGTATCCGAGACATTCATGCAAGTGGAGAATGAAGACTTACTTGAGAGAGCCAATGAACAAGCCTCATATGGTTTTTCATAGGAATCTAGCAAGTTTTTCAAATTTTCTATCGCCTCACTGCTGAATCCACCATTATCCACCTTTACTTCCTCATTGAATTGTTCTACTGAGTGAGCCTGAGGTTGATTTCTTTGCTGGAACCTTGGTTGCCGTTCACGGTTTCCCCACTCATGACTTGGTAGTTTATCATTTAATTTCTAGCATCTTTCTTTGGCATGTCTGGGCTTCTAGCAATATGTACACCACAGGTTGTCTTTGTTATCCTTCAACTGAGGATTTTTGTTAGTCCTCCATCTCTCCTATTGATCTCCTTTTGTTGCTAGTGTAGTCCCTTCGGTTGTCGGAACTTCGAGCATGATGTTTCTTCCACTCTCCTCAGCTCTAATTAATGAGATTCACTCTTCCAATGATGGTATCTCTTCTTTACCAATAATTTGGACTCTTACCTGGTCAAATTCTGGGTTCAAACCAGCCAAAAAATCATACTCCCAATCTTTTTCAATAAAATTCTTTAGGATTGAAGCATTCTCTATAGACTTCATCTCAAATACTTGATAATGATCAAGTTCTTGCTATAAATTCTACTGAAGATTGGCATATTCTGTAACAGTTTTATCTCCTTGTTTTGCTTCCCCAATTTTGATTTCTACCTCAAATTTTGGCTACATCACGATCCTTTAAATAGGTGCTCCAGATAAACTCCCAAATCTCCTTTCCAAAAGCAAGAAACATACAGGCGTCACTAATGGTAGGATCCATCGAATCCTAAAGCCATGACATAATCATCGAATCATCTTCATCCCATGCTTCAAATGCTGGGTCTTTTTTTTTCTGGTCCATTTCCTGTGATATGTCTAAGTCTTCTGTGAGTAAGAGCTGTTTTGCTCTATATTTTATTTCATCGAGAACTTATACATATATAGAAGTATAGTGATACCGAATAGGATAGTGTATCTATACAAATATAAGTGATAATCCTAAGATAAGGTTTATCTACAAGATAATGATATCTAATCTATATAATCTGATTATGATCAGATTATCACAATATTATGTGATAATGCAGTATCTTAACCACACTCCCCCTCAAGTTGGATCATAGATATCAATCATAACTTGCTGACACATTCTTCAAACACTTGTCTCTGAAGTTCTTTGGTAAATACATCTGCTGTCCGTTTTTTTGATGGTACTTATGTTACGCATATTGTCCCATCTTCTATCTTTTCCTTGATAAAAAGTCAAACAACTTCAACATGCTTTGTTCTCTCATGGTGGACTGGATTGTGTGCCATGCTTAGGGCTGCCTTATTATCACAATAATGCTTTATAGGTGACTCAAAAACGATCCCCAATTCTGTTAGCACTCTTTTTACCCAAAGACTTTCACAAATCCCTTTTCCAACTGCTCTTAGTTCAACTTCTGCAGTACTCTTGGCTACCATATTTTGCTTCTTACTTTGCCATGTGACCAGATTTCCCCACATGAAAGTGCAATATTCAGTGGCTGATCGTCTATCCTCTTCTGAATTTGTCCAATCCGAATCTGTATACATTTCAATTGTTCTTTGATCTCCCTTCTTGAATAATAATCCTTTCCTAGGTGTACCCTTTATAAACTGCCTCAAGATGCTTAGCCTTTGGTGCATGCATATAGCGACTTACAACACTCACGGCAAAAGCAATATCTATTCTTGTATGAGACAAAAAAATTAGTCTTCCCACAAGTGTCTGGTATTCTTCACGGTTAACCATTTTATCTTCATCATCTTCAAATTTTGTTCTTTCAATGGGAGTGTAGCTTGGTCTACATCCTAAAATTC
>JANIIA010000004.1:18828881-18839941 GCA_027478495.1 Erythroxylum alaternifolium | reverse complement strand
AAACATAAATATATTTCATTAACATCAAAAGAAAAGAGTTTTACAAAGCTTTAATGGGCATTTCAAGACCCAAATACATCATTGGTCTCATAATCCAAAAACACAAAATATACATGAATGAGTGTTACTTAAAATGCGACTAAAGCCTTGTGTTTTCTTAAACTAACTTAAATACAAAAATATGCAAACTTGGAGTGATGCCTTGACTTTTTATCACTCGATCTCTTGCTCTTCACCTGGATATGGGGAGGAATGGGGAGTGAGCTTAAAAGCTTGTGGGTAACAAGTTTATAGCGGAGAAACAAGCAAAAACCATTAAAAATATTTGTTGCTATAGTAAATTGCATTAAATCCATAAAACACGTATTTCTCAAATTCTCAAATTGGTCAAACAATTCATAAACAACATAAGTTATGTATTTCTCAACTTGTCAAACCATCATAAACACATAAGCAATCATAATGGTTTGGGTAGTCCATAAATATGAGGGAGTTCTTGCGAAGCTCCGATAAATGTGAGGGACTTCTTGCGAATCTCCAATAATAACAGAATGGACCACCACCAGCCCACACAATAGTTTGGGTAGTCCATAAACATGAGGGAGTTCGTGAAAGAGCTTTATGGCACTAGCAGGCAGGCAGGAGAAGCCTTTAACATGGTCAATGTGCACGTGACATAACGGAATGGGCCACCATAAACCCACACAAACATGAATTTCATATCTTGTAAACATCTTGCACATTTCAAAATCATGATTTCCATAAGCATAATATTTTTCAAATACAATTTCTATTATCATGTCATAAATCATCATCAAGATTCATGTACCAAACATGTAGCAGTTACTTAAATCATTTAAGAAGCAATAAATGCAACATTTATAAAGCAATTGAAATCATTTAACTTTATTGTTTTGGAAAAATACTTATGGCTCATTAACTCAACTATAAACATGTAACCCACCTAAATTTCTTGCTTAAAAACTTGCTTAAAAACGGCCCTCCTCTTGCTCCTCTTGCCTCTCTTGATTCCCTTTAACATTGGCGAAATCCAATTCAATAGGAATACAAATTAAGAACCAAAAAAGCATACTCACTAAAAATTGATTCTAGAATACTTAAACCCATGTCTTTCATAAGCTTCATAAACCAAACCCTTCCAAAAATCTAAAGGATTAAAAAAGGGCTTACCTTAAATCTTCACCAAACAAAGAAATGTTTGGCTCAAATGGAAGCTCTTCTCTTCCTCTTTCTTTTTCTCTTCTTAAATACCCGTAAAATCACTCTTAAAAGCTAAGAAAAGATGAAACCCTAACTTACTTCTTCCTTTTCTCTCATGAACTCTCTCTCTCTCACTTACCTTTCTTTTTCACATTTTTATCTTCTTCTCTCCCTTCATTCACTTTGTTCTTCTTCTAATAACCAAGACCATTTCTCCTCTTCAATTTTACCCTTAATGAGTGCTAAATGTCCCCTTTACCCTCCCTTTAATGCTTCATGGCTTTTATACTTAAGTGACATGCCACAATTGCCCTCAATATATTCCTGCTGGTTTAATTTAACTAACCAATGTAATAAAATCCTATTAACACTATAATAAATAATTAACTCCAATAATTATTTTATTATGTCCTCATAATTTATTTAAATCATGCTTAACTCAATAAAAAAATCCAGGGGCCAATACGATATCCATAATGGGTATGGGCCAATCATAAACTCACTACCCAAAACGGGTACAAGCCAGCAAATTGCGTTGATAGGCACTTGATCACAATAAAACAAAATGAGAATGAAAACATATATGCATTTTCATATGCATCCCCACATGCATCATCCGATTGAATTGAAATGATTTATTGAATTGCTTTGAAATAGTAAAATACAGCTGAAGTCAATGGAGAATGTGATTTGATATGCAGTATTGGCTTATATGATATACTTGTTAAAGTGTAATAAATTGTGATATGACTTGTATAAGTGCATCGATGATGGTTCACTCACTGAGTTCGCAAACTCATCAAAATTGCAACATTTTTTTTCAGATTCAGGGGAGTTCTAGCTACTAAAGCAATCTATTAGAAGTTTAGTACTTAAAGTTAGGGGACAAAAATGACTCAAAGGTCTGATCAGATGAATTTGCGGAGTCTAGTTAGAGTCTTTTGAATTAGCATCTGGTATCCTGATATACAATATCTCTAGTGTGTAACTTTTGTAATATATGTTTCTATTGAGAATGCACTCAAAACTAATGTGTGATGTCTATAATGGATTATGATTTATGTTGACATATGTGACCCTATATGTTTGTGAAATAAATGGGAAGCAATGAATATTTTGAATGCTTATGATATGTTAGATGTCTAAGATCTGGTTAATTTGATTGTCCTAATGTATCATTTCCATAGAGTATATCCTCGAATATTCTCTGGTATGTTTGAGATTATGCTCTATAGGAGTGGTATGTTACAATTTGTAATTCTAATTAAAATTTAATTGAAATTATAATTTAATTTCAATTAACTTACTAAAATGTCCAAAGCTTATTATAAATAAGCTTAAATTCTATAGAGCTAGCAAATCTTGCTTAACCCTCTCTGTAAGAGTTACAGAATTCTTTCATCTCATTATGTGGATACTGTTAGAGGCTGGACATTTGTGCGGCTACGGTGGTTCAGACGAAGCTTCAAAATAAGATATAAATTACGATTCATGTTTTGTTATGAATTATGTGTTAATCATTTTACAGAATTAAATTGATTTTAGTTTTCAGAAAATCAAAAGTTTTATAATTAGTCGGCTATGGTCAGGATTAAATCTCAACCCGATTTCTCAACAAGAAACAATTCTGTTGTAGGTTCTATGATGACTATGGAAACTTATGAGCATACCTTAGAAAGAAAATACAGAAATCCTAGAAAACAATAGCAACTCCAATACGAATGGTGGGGGACAAAACAAGAAAGCATAACAGAACAGAAGCAGAGAAGAAAAAATAGAAGGAAAAAAGAGTAGCTTCTGTAATGTGATCCAGCAACTGCATATAGAGCAAAATAAGAGGCAAACTGTAGCGGTCTCAGTACCAAAAGTATAATTGGGAACACACAATTGATAGTTCAGTTGAAGAAGAGAAGAGTTTTAAATATATGCATGTGTTGTTTGTAAGCATCTACTTCTACACACAAGTAAAATGCGATCAAATATAGTCATGTTTCACAAAACGTCAAACCTTTTGTCCGTTAGAGAACATCATGACTGAGTTAAGATCACCATTGTTAACCATCAATTACCCAAAAACGGGATTTGCGGGAATTGCTTTAATGTAGAAGAAGAAGAAGACCACCACTGGCATTGATGAGGAAACAAAACAATAGATGGGCAGAGACAGCGCGAGATTGTCCAAAAACTCACGAGAATTTTAATTTTATTATATATATTTTTCGATCGACTCTTTAAATTATTAAAATTAACTCAAAATATTATCAAATATTTAAAAATCAATCAAATGCTAATTTATATTGAATTTTTTAAAAAATACGTATGATATCTTAAAATATACATTTTAAAAAGTATAAATTAGAAGTCCCATACTTTTTTATCATTTAAAACTTATTTAATGCTATGATTAAAATATTTTTCAGTTTTAATATTTGAAATTACTGCTAAGATTTGTAAAACTAAAATTTCCGGCTTGACCTAATTAATTCAACTTTTTAAATATTGTGAAATTTTCCAAAAGACAAAAAAGAAAAAAGAATTTTCCCATTCGCTCCATCACAACAGAAATAAAGATTCACTATTCAGGTAATAAAATGTTGCAAGTCCAGACCAAAATCTGGCTACTAAAGTAATACCGGTTACTTAACATTGAATGGGGAATGCGATGGGTATAGCTTGCTAAAGCAAAATCCAGCCAGCCTAAACGTATACATATCTCAAGGAACTTGTCCTTTGCTCACAATTGAAGGAGCCCTTCCAAGTAGAAAAGAGGGAGAAAAAAGATTTAAAAGAAAAGGATCAATCAGAACCAGAAGAAACCCAAGATTCGAACCTGCATTTGTAATCTGTGTCACAGAACTAAATCTAATACAGTAACATAAATAGAGTAGACCAAGTCTAATACAGTAACAAAAAAGAGTAGAATATATGCAATCGTGTAAAAGGTCAATAATAAATAAGAATTATGTATATAGAAAACATGCCAACGACTTCCAGGAACCCACAAGAAGTCAAAGGGCTAAAACGATTGGACCAGTATCTGACATACAGCTAGGACGCTCTGGAAGCCATAGGTAGGCCAGAAAGTTGCTCAAGCAAATGATGGTTTAATCACAGCTCCTTGTACCCCTTGAAATTTCTATAAATCAATATGAAATGGCCTTATCCCATGTTTGAAAATATTCCTGAAAAATTTGGTATTTTATCAACATGTTTTAGGGCACGCTCAGCAATTTGTCGTGTTCTGTAATCAGCATGCTGGAATGCATCAACAAGTGCGGTACTTACATTTGGATCACCAGAAACTTGATATGCTATTTCTTCAGTACGCAAAAGTCTCTCCACAACCCAAACAGCCCTTCTTCTGAGATTCTCAGTCCTTTTCTCCAGTAAAACTTCAAGTATTGGTCCAATTCCCTCTGCTTCACATAACACCTTCACCCCATATTCAATGTCAACACCGTCATCTAGTAAGGTAGATATTGCTGCCAAGGCTGCCTCCACTACCTTCTCATTTGTGTGGTCCAAAAGTGCGACCAGCTTCTCAACAGCTTGCCCGTCTAAAAGACAAAATGTTTCCTTCAGTGAACAAGATCCACGGTGGAGTTGGCACAACCCAGTAATGACTGGCTGTTGACTAAGGCACGGAAAGATTGCTGCACAAAAACCAGGCGGGGGCAACTCAGGCAATTTTGTTAAATTTTTGGACTCTTGAGATAAGTTTTCCAATGCCATGGCAGAAACCATCTGTACATTGTCAAGGCCAGTGGACTGGAGCAGTTCAATGAAGAGAGCAGCAAGATTATGCTCACGGCAGAATGCAATTGCATCAGACTCTTCAGCCAAAGCAAATGTAACCCTTGCAAGAACTCGTACAAGTCCCTCTAGAAATGGTGTCATGAATCGGATACCCCTAGTTTCTCCTTGTCGGATCCTTACAACTCTAGAGAATATTATCTGAAATGCACCCTCATCCAGCATCTGTCGTGTGAGACCCAAATCTCTCTCCGGGAGTTCGGCTAGGAGGCCTACAGCTGCTGCCTGCTCCTCTGTGATTCCTGTATTTTCTGATATGACTTTGATCAAGCTTCCAAGCTGCCCAACAGTGCCGCGAAGAGCATCAGCTAGTTCCTGTCCCATGCATGGTGAGAGGTTCTGGAGAAGTTTTATGGAAGCCAAACGCAGATCCTTTTGTGGAGCCTCAATAAACTGAACCAAACTTACCATAGCACCAGAGCTTTTGATGGCAGTAACAACATTCAAAACAGTAGTGGGAGAACTAGTCAATCCAACAAGGACTTGAAGAAGTTTGCATTCGATAGCTGGACCAGTGTTACTAATCAAATGGAGTAGATTATGGACTATATCTTCTGAGACCAGAGTCTGATGGTCAGGTCCAACTGTAATTGATTCAAGATCATAACCTGAATTTACAACATTTGCAAGAACTGTTGCTGCAACCTCTTTCAAACGCATGGGCAGCTGGTTCGCACCTACCATAAACAGGTCCCTCACAAGTGGAGGAAGAATGCCTGCCTCGATTAGAACTTCTGCACTTGCCTCATAAGATGAGATTTGGTTCAAAGCTTTTAAAGCAGCTTCTCTTGATTGCATGTTGCCACTTCTCATGATATTAATCAGTGATGAACCAACTATTCTAGCCACATGGACCTTCACATCATTGTTCAAAACAAGTTCACCAAGGTATGAAGCCATGGACAATTTAGTTTCTGGGGAGCCTGCACATTCATAGGGTTTACATAATCTGAGAAAAATAGCATATGATCCAACTTCACTGTATAGAAGGCTATCTTTCTTCTGTGCTCCAAGTTAAATAAATAAATAAATAAATTTGAGAGGGCAACAATGAACCACGATTAAGTGAGGAAGAGAGTAGTTAACAAGGCATGAACAGTAACATCTACCCAGAACATCACATATTACATCAAAACCAAGCAGCATACTTCATAACAGACAGAAGAAATATTGTAAAGTTAAAATTTGTAATTCCTCTGGCAAAATTCAAAATTGAATCTCCTGTCTTACATATACTTGAGTGAAATCGATCGACTTACATTTTCTTTTATTCAATAGATCCCTGTACGCTTACAAATATTGCAGAAAAGGAGAACTGTATCATCAATCCAAGATGTGTAGATAAGGCTGCATTGACTGCTCTTATATGCATATATTGGCTATAAGACCAAAGAAAGTAGCAGAAGCAGAAAGCGAAAAGAAAGGAAGTAGCAGAAGTAGAAAGTGAAATGAAAGAAAATAGCAGATAGCACCTCAGTATGAGAACCATTAGAATCTGTTAAAGATGTTTCAATAAAATTTCTCGAATTAAACTAGACAAGAAAGATGAAAAGCAAACGATAATAATACATTAGAAAAGACTCAAAAATAATGCTCTAATGAAATTGATGAAAGCAAAGAATGTGGTGGCATCTGAAGGTACCTTCAAGAATTTGATTCAGGAGGGGCTGCAGTCTACCATTTTCAGCCATCTGTCGCACATTGTTTTCACACTTTTCCAGATTTTCCAGAGTTTTTCCAGCCTTCTCAACTGTCGATAGATTTTCAGATTTACTGCTGGTCATTCCAACCAATATTAGAATAGCTCCATTGATGGAACCAATCTTCTCACACAATGGTTCTGATTCGGAGAGCTCATATAGCAAAGAGACTGCTTCTTCCCTTTCTTTGGACTGTTCATGAGATAAGAACTTAACTATGGTGCGGACAGTGTCACCCTCACCCAATATAGCCTAAAAAAAAAAAAGCCAAGTCCATATATATGAGCAAAGCAATGGATTAGTACTAAAAATGATATTTAAAGCTCAATTGTGGATCAGAGGCATGGAAAACCTTGTTATCAGAATCTCCCTCAATCACTATTCGAAGTGTTTCCAGAGCTTTACATCGAACCCTACGGCTGCTGCTCTTTAATACATCAACAATCATAGGTATGACCTCACCATTGCGTACTAAATGCTTATTTGATCTGCTCTTTTGACATAAGTACTGGACGTATTTCAAAGATTGCAGAACATCACTTTCTGTACTTGTCAGATTCAGAGACCTATGTGCCATATCAAGTTGAACGGCTTCATTTCTAGCAGTCCACTCTTCGATGGTGTTTCGCAAAGCAATGCTTGGGTTGAGGTCAGCACTTTTCAGTTCCTTTTGTGTAAGAGGGCAAGCCAACTTCCTTCCACTTTCTCTGCACTCTCTGAACCACTTTTCTATTGCTTCCCGTTCAAATGTTTGTCCATTTTCTAATGTTACAGGATTACGCATAACTTGTTTCGTTAAAGGGCACACAAATGCATCATAAATAGGTTCTATATGAAGTCTTTCAAAATGATAACTCTCGTCCGACTGGCTGCCAGGGTCGTAACTTCCATCCCAGCTTTCATCCATCTGATATAAATGAGTTACTACAACAGACCATGACAAATAGGTGAACCCGAGTGATGGAAGTAAAGCAGTCGAACCAACATTAGCTAACGAAGCCGTAAACTACAGGATGGGTGAAAATCAAATAAAGTTGAACTCAAGATGATAAAAGTTGACCATAAACATTCAATAAAATTTTAAATTCACCAAAGAAAATGATAGATGAAGTAGGAGTACATTCACTGTCCAATTATAGTCAAACGTTGCTATTGTTGGAAGAAAGAGGTTAATTCAGGCAATTTGTATTAGAAAGAAAGTCAAATTCTTCAACTTTCAGCCTGATAGTTCTAAGTCCATTCATTAGGCAAAGCGCCTTAAAACACTATAAAGTGAAGCAAAAATAATAAATATGAGTGCCTGCTATAGCATAAAATTAGAACTCTTTCTTCTATATACGCAAGACAAAAACTCTTTCTGATATATATATACAACTCTTTCTGAATTGCATATAATTCAATTCAGTAATCGAAGAATTGAATTATATACAAATACACGAAGATCAAGCAACCGAATCGTAAGTCAGAACTATACCCAACAGATACAAGCCTGTTAGACTATGACTTGGGACACTTTCAACCTAAGCAAGAAAGAGGCAAGAGAAACGAACCCTAATGTAGTAGCTGAGGCAGGACAATGAAGCAGCTTCAGAAAACCAACTCGTGCTCTTCTACGAAGGAAAAGGTTCAAAATATTCAGAAACTTGTGAATTAGAAATTATACATGTGAGTCTCTGGGAGTTGATAGGAAGTTTGAGAGGAGAACGACGTAAACAACGATTAATGAGAAACTGAAAATCAAAATGAAAATACAACTTAATGATGGGGTGGGGTTGTTATTTGGAAGGGAGAGCAAGTTGACTTCAAAGACACAGTAGCTGTCCTTTAACTTCCACCGAAAACCACCAGACGGTTTTGTGTTAGACAGTGGGTCCGCCGAAGCATTTCGGGTGGCACACAGCCTGCCTTGTTGGCTGGAGCCTTTTTATCCTTTCATTCTTCTGTCAGTTCTATTTTACTTTGTTTAGTTTCACGTATAATTTAATTGCCATATTTTTTTTGTTTTTTGTTTGTTATTTTTATTTTATTATTTAAATAAATAAAAAGATATTTTTTAGATTTCTAATAAACATTAAAAATAAAAACCTATTAAGCTGAGATTTATAACAAAGAACTTAAAGTAAATAATTTTTTATTTCATCATTTTTTATTTTATTCTTATTATACTGTTAGATATTAATATTAAACTATATTTTAATTCATTCATATCAAATTTTATTCTTAAACTTATTAAAATATAATAATAATGAAATAAAAATATATGAATGTTTGATATAATTAAAGAAATTTATACATTAATTTTATAAGAGTTTACTATAAAATATAAGAATTGCATTAACTAATTCTAATTAAATAATTAAATATGTTTATTGTGCTACAATACTTTAAACTATCACTTACAAAAAAAAAACAATCAATCAGAACTTTCACTAATATGAGCTTAATAATTTTCTTCCTATTTTTTAGATATATTCTAATATTTTATTAGAGTGATATTGTATTCTATTTGAGAATTTACATATTTATTTAAAATGTCCATAATTTTTAGCATAGTCGTCAAATAATTCAGTGTTGTGTCCATTCATTTTAATATAATTATATATTACACAACAAACGATAGTAGCATATTTTTGTTTCTTCAAATTATAACTAGACATATTTTGGAGTATTAATTTTAGAATGTCATAATTTCTTTTAATTATATTTCTTAATAAGAAATGTCTATAATTAAACAATTCTTGTAAACATTAAGGTCTTACTTTTCCTCTATAATCTTGTAGAATATATCTCTAACATCAATAAGGTGAAAGAAATCCAAGTACATTAATATAGCCTGAGTTAACCAATTGGAACTTACCTAATATAACGAACATAATATTAACAAAAGTCCAATAAAAAGTAATTGTAATTACTATATTTATTAAGAATAATGTAATACCTTATGGAGACATAGAAAATTGGTTTGCAATAATTGTCACTATTTTAAAAGATATCGAGAGTCATTATAGCACCTTCCTACCTAATCACTATACATGTGAAATGCATGTCAAAAGAGCAATAAAACATAATATTTAGAGTTAGATCAATTCTTTTACCCCTGCATAGTATTTGTTCATTGGTTAGAACATATGCACCAATATATGTACCATTTATTACTCATATAAGATCCTATAAAATGAAATTATATTATTAAAATAATTAACTAAATAAAAAGGTATAATGAAAAATAGCATAGTACATAGATATAATTGAAATATGAAAAGTATTTTGAAATATATTGAATTTCATAAGATGTTATGGGAAAAGATAATGGAGTAATAATGACTCCTTTTACCAGACAATTAACTACATATAATACTTTAGTAAAATACTCTGAAATTGTTTAGATCAAATGTTAAAAGCGCTCTATAATGATTCTAGTTGTCTTGTTATACCCTATCATCATCAAATAATTTGCAACCTACTCCTTCACAATTAAATAAATATTTGGCTTTAAGCCTCCTTAATTTTTTAACTCATCACATAATTTCAAAAAGATTGTCTTGCTCATTCCCAGGTTCTTATAAATCCATTTAGGATTATCATTTAAAAGTTCTAATATTCAATCATGACTTAATAAAAGTAGAGATTATGGTTTCTTATAAAAATGAAAATCTTCATTTTCTTCCATAATTAGAGAAATAAAAGTTGTCCTAACCATTTCTGTAATAGCAGGTTTCCAAAACATTACTGAGGGTTAGAGTCTTAGGATATTGAGTAACACGAGTTTTATCATTTGAGAATTTATGAGATGCATTTCATACACAGGCATAATATTTGCATATACACATGAATCATGATTTAAAAAACATTGCAAAGAATGTATGTGAACTCAATTGACATATTCCGAGTTATGAAAAGGTTTTAAATGGTTATAATATGATTGTGTATTGTTTATATCTTAAATTTTGTTTTGATGGATTACAATTAGTAATTTCAAATTAATTTGTTACAATTGGGAGATTAATGAATTAATATGTACAAATGGACTAGGAAAATGTTAAGTGCTAAGTTGAAACGTTGCTGTAGAAATAAGTGACACATGGAAGTAGGATTGAGTGATAAATGGCTTAGAGATTGAATGGCTTAAAGATTGAGTGACAAATGGACTAGGTATTAAAGTGACATTTGGTAGTTTAGGTAGAAGACATGTAGTATATGTCTTTACTTGACAAGTGCCTCAACATTCACCATACACCTTGTAACATCCCCTCACTTATGGGAAGGGTATTTTGGTAAATTGGATCGGGTTAGAAATATTTAAAGTGTTTTTGACATATTCATGCA
>JANIIA010000004.1:18764945-18777134 GCA_027478495.1 Erythroxylum alaternifolium | reverse complement strand
CGAAGCATGTACATATGTAAAGTGTGGACTCACCAACATTGTTCCTTGAGGTATTCAGGTTGAAATGGATAAATGGATTAGTCGACCGTTTGAAGAGCTGAGCTGAGCTGAGAAAAGGGGAGTTTGAATGCAAGTATGGTTAATAAATGTATGTTATCCGAATGCGATTGCCGGCCTCCAGAAACGGGGTTCGACACAGGGAGTGAGTGAGCGAGCTATTTTCATGTGGCAGATAAAGTGTTTGATCCAATTTGCTCGACGCAGGAAGTGTACAAGGAAGGGGCTAAGGACATTGCTCTCTGCTCTAAGAGGAATCAATGGTGTCTTCATTTGTTGAAGAGTGTGAAATTATAAATGGATTACAGTTGTCCACCACTTAATAGTGTTTTGTCTTTTTTATGCGAGTTTCAATTTGTTTGGGTGTTTTGAATTTTTCTCCAGCTACTATATTTGCGTATGGACAAACTAGTAGTGGAAAGACATTTACAATGTGAGGAATCATAGAGAGTGCTGTAGAAGACATCCTTAAGCATATAGGAAACATAAATTGGCCTTTTTTTGTTTTATCTTTCTATATCTGAGTTGTAACACTTTAGAATGGGTTTATTTTAGACTTACTTACTGTATTAAGTGTTGAACAACTGTAATCCATCAAAAGGCGACTACTTAACTCAATTAGTATCTTTTTTTGCGTTCTTTTATAAGAATTAAAGTGATTTAATATCTATGAATGCGAGTTCAATAGGTTTAACAACGAATATGTAAAAATAAATTGTTTCTAAAAGTCTATGAGATTCATTTACTTAATTGGTGGACAACTATAATCTATCAAAAGACGATTACATGACTTAATTAGTACTTTTTTGCGTGTTTTTCATAAGAGTTAAAGTGATTTAATATCTATGGATGTGTTCATGTTCAGTAGGTTGAACAATGAATATTTAAAAATAAATTGTTTTTAGAGGTCCATAAGATTCTTCTAGTTAATTACGAATCTTTAAATAGCGTTAGAGAATTTGGAACTTTTGACAATGATGAGACGCAACCTCCTTCAGAAATACAATTTTGATTTTTATTGTTCTTTTAAGTTTTATATTAGACTCATATTTATTTATTATTAGTTCATTATATAATAATAAACATTAGTGTATTTTTATTTCAATAAAATATTTTATTTTTACTTATTCTTATAAATTTTACTTCCTATTTATTATATACTGGTTTTATAGCGGTTTACTATCGGTTGAACCTTTAAACCTTAAACATTTCCTTCGACTGGTTCTATGTCAGATCCGATTTTTAATACATTGGTAATAACAGTCTACTAATGCATTTAATTTCACTAAATATTTAACCATAGCCAATTAATTCTAATGTTAGATTTTCATATAATTATAGTACATCAAACTTAATTCAAATTGTGACCAATGTTTTCCGGCTTTAAATGTGTCTAGCCACATCTAGTTTATTTTAATTAATATTTAGTTATAATTTTATCATATTTATCTTAAATTTCATTTATTTAAATTTGGTTGTATTTTATCATTGCCCATTTTGAGTAAGGATCGGGGAATTCTTAGCGTGATAAAAATCGAATGCTGTACTGTTAACGTTGGCTCAAATAACAACTTAAAAAAAAGTAGTTCTTAGGTTTTTATTGCAAGTCCCGTAGTAATTATGACAATACTATATTCTCAAGTCTATTTGTCACGAAGATGCAGCGGTGGTTCTCCGAGTCATTTCTTATTTAGCTGGAACCAAAACACTTCAACCCTACCAAAGACGAAGACCTGGAAACAGAGAAGGATATCGTTTCTCTGGTCAAAAGATGCCCCAGCGCCCGCGTTCTTCGCCAAATCCACTCACGTATACTTACAGCCCTCCGCCCTGTCTCTTCTTTCTCTTTCCTGCTATCCAAAATCCTCTCCTTTTATGCTTTATCTCCCTTCGGTGACATCAATTATGCGTGCAAAGTTCTTGTTCAAATCCCTACTCCCTCCATTTATGCCTACAATTCTATTTTAAGGGGCTTGTTGATTGCTGAAAACCCATCAAGGCAACCGATTTATTTGTTTAGAAAGATAGTGAAGAGAGGATACCCAAAACCTAACACGTTTACATTGGCTTTTGCACTCAAAGCCTGTTCCATCCTAGCAGCTTCTGAAGAAGGCAGGCAGCTACATGCCTGTGTTATACGATCTGGGTTTGTGTCAAATGCTTATGTTCAGACCGCATTGCTGAATTTTTATGTGAAATGTGAGGAGATAGAGCATGCTAACAAGGTGTTTGAAGAAATTACTGACCGGAATTTGGTTTCTTGGAGTGCCATGATAAGTGGGTATGCGAGAGTGGGAATGGTCAATGAGGCTTTAGGTTTGTTCAGAGAAATGCAGAAGGTAGGTGTTGAACCGGATGAAGTTTCACTTGTTGGTGTGATTTCTGCGTGTGCTGCTGCTGGGGCGCTTGATATAGGGAGGTGGATTCATGCATTTATCACGAGAAGGATGATCAATATGGATCTGGAGCTTAGTACATCATTGGTTAACATGTATGCCAAGTGTGGTTGTATTGAAAAAGCAAAAGAAATTTTTGATGAAATGCCGGTCAAAGACAGTAAAGCTTGGAGCTCAATGATCAACGCGTTTGCCATTCATGGTCTTGGAGGGGATGCAGTGGAGGAGTATACTAGAATGGAGGAAGCAAAGGTAAAGTATTACAGAAGAGTAAGTTTAACATCGTTTATACGTGTTTGCAGGCTGGATAATTTGGACGTCTAAACATATTTTGAGATTTTTCAGTTGGCAATCTGTGTTAAAGAATTTCTAAGATCATAATTTTTGGTTAAGCGTAAACATGCAAGTGGTGAACAGGTTTAATGAAATAATGGAATAACGTTACTGGATTTTGGATGTGAATGAGATTAGATGTGCTTCTTTTCCTATTCATGGGAACTTGTTTAAGCTGACCGGGTGATTAGTTCAAACAGATGATATTGTGAATGATGTTATAAGCGTGTCAGCTTATTCATCTTAATCTTAAATTTAAATCTTGAGTTGCATTGCTTACTAAAATTCATGATGTGTTCAATTCTTCTCAGGTCAAGCCCAATCATATAACCTTCCTTGGCCTATTATCTGCATGCGCCCGTGGTGGATTAATTTCTGAGGGTCAAAGATTTTGGTCAGCCATGCTTGAGTTAGGAATAGAACCATCTTTGGAGCACTACGGTTGTATGATTGATTTACTATGCCGAGTTGGGCTTGTTGACGAGGCTTTCAGATTTGTTGAAACCATAACAGTTCCAGCAGATCCAGCAATTTGCCGAACACTACTTTTGGGCTGCAAGAAAAATGGATTGTTGCAGCAAGGTCAAATAGTTTCCAATCACCTTCTAAAACTAGAACCGCTAAATCCAGAAAATTATATAATTGTTGCAAACTTTTATGCTTCAGCTTCACAATGGGAGATGATGAGCCATGTGAGGAAACAGATGAAGGAGAGAGGCATTAAGGCTGTGCCAGGGTGCAGCTCCATTGAGGTTGGTGGTTTAGTGCATGAGTTTATACGGGGTGGCTGGTCACATCCTGAGGCACAAGAAATAAAAGAATTTTTGAAAGATGCTTATGTGGCAATTCATGACATTGGGCACAAACCAATAGTATCTTCTGAATTGCCCAATGTGGGTGAAGAAGTGAAAGAGGATGCGCTATATGAGCATAGTGAGAGGTTGGCAATTGCTTATGGCCTGTTAAAGACCAAAGCACCAACTGTAATTAGGATAATGCAGAATCTAAGATTGTGTGAGGACTGTCATGAAGTAACAAAGTTTCTCAGTAAAATTTATGAACGAGAAATTATTGTTAGAGATTGTTTTCGTTTCCACAAATTTTTTAATGGCAAATGCTCATGCGCAGATTATTGGTAATGTATATCTTGTATTATCACTGAACCTTAGTCATATTTTTCAAGCCTGTGGTTGTCCGCCAAGGCACCAAATCTTCCCCTTCCGACCTGTTCCTCTTTGATTTGTTAGGCTGGAATGGAGTTAAAGCTATAATTTTAACCTTTGATAGAAGATCTTCAATGCAGCAGTTTTTCATATTCAGACTTGTGGGCGCACACATAATCTCACCATTTTCATAGCATCTGGATCTTAGAACTCGTATAAGAACACAGAGTGCTGTACAGCTCTGAGAAACTTAATTTGTTTCAAAGGCAAACAACTTCATTTTTCATTAATAACTAAAGTGATCAATGTCAATGTAGCTTTCTCGAATAGGGAATGGGAGAGATTCGTGTTTCTAATCTGATAATTAGCCCTGGTTAAACCCTCTAGACACGTACCTTTCCATCAGATAATCCACCAAGGACCTTACTGTATTAGAGATAATTCTTCAGAGTATTATGAGTTATTGTAAATAACTTCCTATCATATTCTCCAAACCGTAATAAGGAGGACGTAATTTTTTGGGATACCAATTCTTTGAACAATTTTACTAACAAATCTACCAATAGGGTTCTACTCTACCTCCATTTAATAGTTCAATTATTGCATTTCTAAGACAAGCTTAACTATTTGATTTGGCTATCAAGCAGAAGTAGAAAACTAAGCATAAGCTTCACTTCTTGAACTTGTCCTCTTTATATCCCTTGTAATAATAACATGAAAAGTCATGATCATATTTTACACGAGTGTAGCTATTATAAAGACATCTATAAATCACTAATTCACCTTTGCCTTACAGACTGGAACGGCCTTTCATGGCAAGAAACCATTCAGTGGGCTCTTATTCTTCTACAGAAATCTTGTTATTGCAACCATTCTCAAGTTGTTTCTCTGTTATTGCATTTATGGCTTACGGTATGAGAGAAACAAGTAGGATATTTTAGAAAATCGAGATATGATCTTTTAATTACGTGTTGAGCAAGTTTATATATAACAAAATTCTCAACACCTACAAGTATACAAATCGTATCTTGTAGAATAAGACGTTATCGTTACCATGAGAATTATGCATGAGCTAATAATTTGAGCCTAACTTTGTCTAAGATATTTAAATAATAGAAATTGAAACAAATAAATAAACAAAACAAGTAATTAAATAAACAGTGGGTTGCCAATAAAAATCAAGGTTTGATCAAGATTGAATACTTAGGAACTATTCTTTCCTTATTTTAATTCCTTTAATCATGTTGATCAATTTATGTGTTTGTTCCTAGATTTTCTAAAGTTTTGATTACTCTCTGTCAAGATCTAATCAACTAATCCTAATTGAATTCAAAATTCTCATGTTTGCGTTCTCTAGATTCACAAAACTATTCCTAACGTATTCAATTCGATCTAAAGCAATCTATTAGATAATTAATTTCACAACCACGATATCTCTTTGATTGATCATTAATTTGATAATTATAGGTCTATTAAATTGCCAACTCTTATTGTACAACCTAACACTAATTACTTTGAATTACTTTCCTGATTCATTTTCAAATTTATGCATGAACAATTATCACAAACATATAATTATGTATTGAAATCAACAATGAATAAAGTCAAAAAAATAAATCTAGAATAATTCCTAATATGAGTTTAGAACCCTATAGACATGTTTAACATCTAGGAAGTCAAATTATACATCAAGGAAAATGAAAGAAATAAAGGAAGAGAATAAAAACTTTGTTGAAGACTTGATCACTTTTGATTCATTTTGATGCAATGGTTGCTGTGTCTTTTGTTATATTTCATGTTCTTAAATAGTGCTTCAAGGTTTTGGGGATGTGTCTAGGGTTTTTCCTTTTTTTTCAGTTCCAAAAATAGCCCTGAACCCTCAAAAATATGAAAAACTTACGCTTAAAAAAGCCTCTGTCACAATCGTGACCTTGGAGTCACGATTGTGCTCCTACTGTTCAGCCTCTATCACAATCGTGCTCAATTATGCATGATCGTGACACCTTCAAGCTTCCTCCATCATTTTAATTCTTCAATTTCCTGATTTCCAACATTGACAAACACATCAAATACCTCTTGAAACATAAAATTATGGTCCAATTCTTGCTCTAAACCAAACAAGTACTTATAACACATACAAACATTAAAAAGAACATATTTTAAGCTTATGCACATGATAATCATCAAAGAAATAATTAAAAACACACTTAAACATCTAGAAAAACATAACATAATCTACACCTATCAACATATCCACATTTAAAACCTTGCTTGTCCTTAAACAAACCTAAAAATTACAAACATACAAAACTTATAATCAAATTTATGCAACAACACAAAAATGGTACAATAACATCAAATCTTATGAAATTAACTTAACCTCAAAAGCCAATCACTCAAAAAGTTCCAAAATGCTAAATTATTCCTTTAAAGTTTAAGTGCTTTGATTTGAATATACATATCAATACAAATATTAGCATCCTATTCATATACTTATGAACTTGTAAGCAGGGATTTATTATTATTGATTAATTAAAAAGGCAAACAATCATTGAGTAGCCTTTCATGAAAATTCTTACGATTTTTAAAATCAGTAGTTTATTTATTATAACACCATTTATATATTTATTTAATGATAACTTAGTCTTTTGATGCGAAGTCAAACGTCTTGTCCTGAATGTTCCCTTGGTTACTTAACTAGGTTACATTTTTTATTTAGTTTGGTTGGAGCGTTGTTTTAGCCTTTTGATACAAAGGCAAACATTTTGTTGTCAAAGCTAAACTAATTCCAATCAATTATTGCCATTGACACATTCACACGTCACAATGCCAATCTAATGAAAACTATACAATTGTTAAATTCACACACACTTAATAGGTACAAATGCACACGATATATCAAATGCATATACACCATCAATTTGTTAAGCAAATTTTATATACCATAAAACTCTCAATACTGGCAAGTATACGAATTGTAGTATAAGAGCTCATCTTTCCTATGAAGATTATGCAATGGCTAACAATCTAAACCTAACTTTTTATAAGGTATTTAAATTTTGATTTGAATTAAATTTAAATAACAGAAATTGAAACAATAATAAAACAAAACAAATAGCCAAATAACATTGAAGTGAGTTGCCAATTAAAATTAGGGTTTGATTAAGATTGAATACTTAGAAACTATTCTTTCCTTATTTTGATTCCTTTAATCTTGTTGATTTAATTTATATGTTTGATCTTAGATTTTCTAAGATTTTGATTACACTCTCTCAAGATCTAATCAATTGACCTTAATTGAATTCAAAATTCCAAGATTTGCAATCTCTTAATTCTCAAAACTATCCCTATATTAATCAATTAGATATGAAGCAATCTATTAGATAATTAATTTCACAACCAAGATCCTTCTACAATTGATCGTTAATTTGATAATTATGGATCTATTAAATTGCCAACTGTTGTTGTACAACCTAAAACTGATTACTTTCACTTACTTTCTCAATTTGTTGTTAAGTTTATACATGAATAATTATCACAAACATGTAATTACATATTGAAATCAAAAATGAATAAAGTCATAAAATAAATCTATAATGATTCCTAACCTGACTTTAGAACTCCATATAATGTTTAAAATCAAATAAATTAGACTACATATCAAGGATAATGAAAAAAATAAAGGAAAAGAATTAAAACTCTATTAAAGATTTGAACTAAAATGTTGGAATTTTTTGATGTCTTCTTGATCATCCACTTTTGATTCACTTTGATGCAATGGTTGCTTCACTTTTTATTGTATTTCATGTTGTTAAATAGTGCTTTAGGGTTCTAGGGATGTGTGTAGGGGTTTTCCCACTTTATTTTGTTCCAAAAATATCCCTCAACCCTAAAAATAGGAAAGAAACTTATGTCTTGAAAAGCCTCTGTCATGTTCATGACCTTAGAGTCACAACTGTGCTCTTACTGTTCAGCCTCTATCACAATCTTGCTCAATTGTGCACAATCATGACACCTTCAAGCTTCCTCCATCTTCTTCGTTTTTCAATTTCCTAATTCCCAGCACTCACAAACACATCAAACATCTCTTGAAACATAAAATTAAGATCAAAGTTTTCTACTCTTGTATGTAGATGATAACTTGACCACGTTACTTGAGATTAAGTAACTATGGTTAATCAATTTCACATGAAAGACCTTGGTGAATCATGTTTTATCCTTGGTATTCATATTCACTGGGACAAATCTTAAAAATTCTTAGATCACTGACAAAAGGGATACATTGAGCATTTATTACAATAACAATAATAACATCCCAATAGAAATCTCACTGAACACGGAATCTAGAGAGATCCAGAAGTACGTAGCCTTACCTCTAACTAGTTGAGACGTTGTTTTTGATAGAATCACATGAAAAAAATCATTAAAAGATACATATTAAAATAATAAAGTAATAAAAATAAACATAAACACAAATGATAATAATCATAATAATAATAAATGAAAATATATAAATAAACATGGACAAATACAAATATAAAAATAATTAATAAAATAAATAATACAATAAATATGGAATTAGGTAATGAATAAACAATTGAAGATAAAATAAGTAAACAATATAAAAACATGAAACAAGATAAGTAAATAAATAAAATAAATAAGACATTAGAAGAAAATTTTATGCTAGATAAGAAAATATTCAGGCTAAATAACTAGGAGGGATGTACTACAACTTACATGTTTAGGCTAAATATAAGATATAAGACTCGAAGAAAATGTTTAAAAAACCTATGAAAAAGATAAGGACATCTCTATGTAAGATCTTTTACCTATGCCCTAGTATGCCAAAGTTTTTTATTAAAGGTCACATCCTTGGTAAGTTCCAATAGCACCATATCAATAATGAAGAAATCCAATAATAAGGTTATGATACGAGTGGAGAAATTGGTACTCATTTAAAATCCAATAATGGGGGTATCAATAGCAATGTGAAGGCCTTGTTTTAATATAGCCTAAAGCAATAGGCTTTAACTCATCTAGTGAGGATCAAACGACATCCAGTAAATTGGAACGAGTTTGTGCATTAAGATGATCTGAAGCTCGTGAGAAAAATTAGAGAGCCACTTGCAAGAATGAGTTATTGTTGCATTATTTTATTTTCAGTAAAACTGTGTTAACCGTGATTTTTTTTTAGTTATGTTCTATTCAATTAGACTATAAGTGTCATTTGTAAAATGATTGGCTCTTGATAAGCATAAAACCTAGAAGTTGTTGGCAATGAGACAGAGAATAATATTTTTATTTCCATCTTTTGTTTGGAGGTTTTTCCCTGTCGTCGAATTCATTGAGTAATATCTATCATTTTTTGGTGCATTTATTACTGTTTGGGCATGGATGAAAATACATGTTCCAAAGCTGTGACCGATCACTTAGAGGAAGTCATAAATAAACTTGCTTCTTCTCAATCAATCCTTACTACCAATTATTGGTTTATACCCTACAGCCAATCGCTTTGGTTGTAGTTTAGTGACAAATTATTTAAAGGCATTCTTTATTTTGTATACATTTAGATGTGTATGATAAAGTCCATGGAATAATTGTACATGGCAAATGCAATTATAATTATGAGATTCATATTGCATTTATGCATTATTCCTAAATGTTCCTATTTATAATTCTATTAAGATTGGACATTAGTAGAATGTAAAAGGACCAGCATATGTTTTGTTTTTCCTTATGAAGGAAGTAGTCAATCTCATAGGCTAAAGTATAGAGATACTTAAACAAACGTGTGGGTGCTTGTTAGAGGAACAAGTTCACTGAACAAACTTAATATGAGAGATCCATTTGGAACATTACTTGTATGTCTATGGAATTCTCATTGTGATGATTGTATAAGTGATCATTTGACTTGAGGTCATCAAAGTTATCTTGTATGAAGATTACTATATTTTGACACTACTTATAATCTATTTAATCATGGGTCGTTTAATCGGTAGTCATTAGATGTAGCATGAATTATATGGAGATAGTTGTGTGATCAAAATATAATTATCACCTTAAAGTAATTAGGGAGAATGTTCTGTTGTTCTCGATTAGTATTGATTCGGGAAATTCTTGGCCAAGGTGGAATGACATTTTATAAATAGTTTACAAATGTCATTAATTGAATCGATAGCTAAAGGCAGAGAAATAATATGATTGGACTCAAAATAGAGTAGATGTTAATTCCATGATCTATGTCTAATCGGAACATTATATGATGAAATGAATGAATTATACGAAAAAATCATACATGAAAAGGTTAGTCAAAACTACTTTAACATTCTTAAATATTTGGGTGGTCATAATGCGTTACTAGACGTCAATCTTAATCTATGATATTGTTTAATTAGAAAATTAAAGATAAATTAAAAGGAGTTTTAATTTATCTAATTTTAATTATGAATTAGAATTAGGATTTATAATCATTGCCAACATATTTAGAAACCTAATGGGTCGCACATATAGAATGAGTTGAAGAGAGCAAAGTTAATTTAATCAAGTTGGACTTGATTGTAAAGTTTAAGAATTAAATATGAGACATTTAATCATTAAGGATCAATTATGAGATAATGAATCTTATATGGATATAATTGGTATTTAATGAGAATTATTTGTAATTCTAATTAAAGTTTAATTGAAATTAGAATTTAATTTCAATTAAATTACTAAAACGTCCAAAGCTTATTATAAATAGGCTTAAATTTTGTGGTGCTAGTACTTCATGCTTAATCCTCTCTGTAAGAGTTATAGAGTTCTCTCAACATGTTCTGTGGATACCATTAGAGGCTAGACATTTGTACGGCTACGGTGGTTGAGACGGATCAATTTCGAGAACAGTTTGAGGGATACGACAAAAATCAAGCTTCGGCATAAGATACGAATTAAGTTTTCGCTTTATTATGATTTGTTTTAATCATTTTATAGAATTAAAGAAATCTTGGTTTTTAGGAAATCAAATATTATGAAAAGGTTTTGTAATTATTCCGCTACGGTCAGGATCGGAATTCTAACATGGTTTCCCAATATCTCCAACCTTCCATATTCGAAGTGTATAACAAACTTCTAAAAACTAACAAAAAAAAACAATTTTTCTCTTGACAGAATAATTTCACTTTCTAAGGCACAATAATAATGATATGATTCTCAAGAATATAAATACTGCTCAAATGTTTCAACCGTTTGAATATTTTCATCGCTTTATAGGTGTTGTTGTTATTTTTTAAATAGTCAATTTCTTCAATTAACTGTTGCTTTACTTGCATCTTTAGTCAATTAGATAGATCTAAATCTGAATAATTTTGATGTCATTTTTGTCAAAAATCTTCCAGTAATCACGGGGTTAATATATGACCTTCATAATTTGTAATATTCTTTCAAATAAATCATTTTTAATAAGATAAGTTCATAATAAGAATTCCTGCAAGAAAAAAAGAGTATTTTTTATAATTTTATTTCTTTTTAAAAATAAGACTGTTAATTATAAAAAAAAATAAATATATTTAAATTTAAAATATTATACAGTTATCATCAAAAAATTGAAATAACTGGAAGCACAGGTATTGTCGGAGGCCCTCTTCCTTTCTTCATGTTTGATGGCCTTGCCTGAAACATAACTAGAAAAAAAAAATTCCAAATCGCGACTCCATTACTGAGCATAAACTATAAAACCATAAATGTACATACGTTTCCAAATGAGTGATTGAATCGTTTTCCTTTGACGGTCTTCTTGTCACCTCTGCCATGGTACGCTGCAGAGATTAAAAATCAGAACTCACAGAGACTCAGAGAAGCACTCGAAAAAGCAAGTAGTTACCAAATGGGACCGATTGAGAGGAAGCGGAAGAGGGTGAGACACCCAGAACTTGGGATTGAGAAGAAGATAAGTGACGGCACTTGATCAAAGGACTAAAGGTCACCTGCAAATCTTAAACCGTAAGCGACGCCATGATCAAGCTGTTCAGGATTTATCAGGATAAGGTTGGTCTTAACAGAGTTGCATGTTATGCTTGGCTCTGATTTTGGTCTTTACACGATTAGAAGGCAATTCGTCGAACAAGTGGTAAACATACAACGGGGCAGTTATTTCAGTTAGTCCAGTTCGGTTTGCTTGTTAACTTTCCACGTTCAACTTTTAGTACGATTGATAATTATAGTTAATTATATCAAAACAATGATGTTTTAGTATCAGTTAA
>JANIIA010000004.1:18731107-18742762 GCA_027478495.1 Erythroxylum alaternifolium | reverse complement strand
CTCTTCACAAGCAATTTTTGGAAGGAAATATTCAGGTTGCAAGGAACAGTGTTGAAGATGAGTTCCTCCTACCATCCCCAAACGGATGGTCAGACGGAAGTGGTTAATCGGTGCTTGGAAACCTACCTTCGTTGCTTCGCTTCCGAACAGCCTAAACATTGGTCTCATTGGTTATCTTGGGCTGAATATTGCTATAACACTAATTTTCATGTTTCTATCGAAAGGACTCCTTTTGAAGTTGTTTATGGCCGCTTACGACCATCTATACTGCACTTCATACAAGGAGAGACACAAGTGGAGTCGGTGGCAGCAGCTTTGGTTGACAGAGATGAGGCCTTGCGCCAACTTAAGCACAATTTACTTCGTGCTCAATCATCAATGAAGAAGTTCGCTGATGCTAATAGGGTAGGACAGTACCAGGTAGGAGATTTGGTTTATGTTAAGCTCAGGCCACTTTCACAGCTCACTTTAGCAAGGAGAATCTGTCCTAAGTTGTCTACAAGGTATTATGGCCCTTTTAAGGTCATTGGGAGGGTAGGGCAGGCTGCTTACAAACTACTTCTTCCACCTAAAGAAAGGGTACATCCAGTTTTCCATGTCTCTTAGCTGAAAAGGGTCATAGGTGACCATCCATTTGAGCAAGATCTTCCCCAAGGCTTAGAGGTGGATGTTTCTGAGAGAGCTGAACCCGAAGCAGTCCTGGCTTCACGTTACAACAATTCTAGAGGCAGAAAGGTCCAGCAATGGCTAATTCGTTGGAAGGCTAAACCAGAAGAAGAAGCTACTTAGGAGGATGCAGATTTCATCAAGGGACAATTCCCTTCCGCTTTCCTTGAGGACAAGGAGCCTATTGAGGAGGAGGGAATTGTTAACAATTCACCATCTCCTCAGCCCATACCAACTAAGCCCATTAAAACATATATACGTAGAAACAAAATGGGGAAAGGGGGAATGACAGCTTCCACGTAGGCAAGTTTGTTAGAAGGCAGTTATGGAGAGAGGATGAGGGGAGGGGAATATAGCTGGCTAGGAGAGAAGAACTAACAACGATCATTGTCATCATTGTTAGGAAGATTGGCTTGGGTTGTCCAGGAGGGGGAGCATGCTCCAGCTTTTCATTATCTCAATACTATCAATATACTATCAATAATACAATCTCTATTGAGATTCCTAACAGGAGTTTTTTTATTTATTTATTTAATATAGCTTCTTAAAGTGTTTGTCATTCATCATGTTGATGCAAGTCTGGGTAACCCACGTTCTATAAAATTGGAAGTGATGAGGTCAAGATCATGCACAGTTTCCCTGTGTTTAATTGATAGACTTAGTATTGTTTGCTGATACGGCTTACTTTTCAGTGTGCTGATGATTTCCTAGATATAACATCGTTCTGTTAATGGTTCTCACACAATTTCTCCCTGTGATGATTGTTAAGGTTGGCAACCTGGAATTCAGGAGGATGCAGCTGCTTGGGATGAAGAATGGGATAAGTTTGAAGATGACGGTGTGCTTGTTTTTCCTCCAGACTGAACCTTTTATCACATGTCATACTTATTTTCTTGATTTGTGTTTCAACAATTGATGATAGACAAATAGAAGATATCAAACTAGTGGCTAGAACTCACAAGACTCAAAATCTGGATGCTGGAACTTGAGTTTTAGGTTTGGGATTTCAGCTTAGGTTGTTGGAATTTCAAGTTTCGTACAGCTGGAATTGTACAGTTTGGTATGGCTGGAATTTTAGGTTTGAGGTGGGTAGCATTTTAGAGTTTTGGTTGCTGAAAATTCAGGCTAAAATTGCTGGAATTTTAGGAAGAAAACAAAAGTGGTGAGGAGCTAGGAATCACTTAAAAGAATCATTCCTAAAGGAATGCATCATACAGTCTAATTTTAAAATTCAAGTTTATACTAAAAATTAAGGACGGTTTCTTGATGGGCTATACACACATATTTAGAAAAGCATTGGAACCCTTATTCTTGTGGTGAACAAATACCTGACTAAAATATCCAAAATAGAATGATATCATATTTTAATAAGGATTCTCTATTTTCAGATAAACTTTAAGTTCTTGACAAATTAGGACAACATATGTGACTTATTATTATTTCCTATCTAATAAGGAAACCTATTAAAAAGTGAATTTCGGCCCTTATTGTCTTTGCTGTGATCACATATCCCATCTTCATCCTGCCAAATCATTGCTTTTAATCGAGTGATTTGTCGTCTAAAAAATTCTGAGCTCTTTTACATCATAAATGCTTCATTCTGGATATTTAAGAATGGATAGTTGGAGAAAGATTCATCATTGCTTACTGGAGATGTGTCATTTTTACTTGTAGGGTTTGCCAATGACCTCAATGTTGATGTGAAGAACGTTTCTGTCTCTTCAAAACAAGCTCCATCTCCAGAACGTGGTTTAACACCAAATTCCGTGACAAATTGTGATGTGAAGTCTAGAAACTTCCTGGATGTTGGGGAGCCCCTTGAAAGTGAATCTGCATACACTAACAGTGAGGATGAATTGGCAAGAAGCCCTCGAGACAGTCCTGCTGGAAGGACTGCATTAGAGAATCCATCTAACAAATTCTCTGATTTCTTTGACAAAAGTAATCTGATAGATGCAGAAACACATAGGTGTGGCATTTTTGTCATGTATTTATGTTTCCATGTTCCATAACTCACTATCATCTGCTATCTCGTGAGCTTTGCCAATGACAAGATTCTAATATTTGTTGCAGGAGTTTTGATGAATCAACATGGGGTGCCTTTGACACCCCTGATGATGTAGACTCTGTTTGGGGTCTTAATCCTTCTGGCACTAGGGTAAGTCAAGTTTTTGGGCCCCACCTTTCATTTCACTGAAATGCGATACACTTTTCCATTTAAAATGTTTTGTTTACTTAATTTTGGCTAATATTCACTACTGATTTTGATAAACATGTCAATTTAATAAGTTTTTTTTGCAATCTTGAAGAGTTTTTTTTTTGGTGGGATGGTTCATGGAGGATTGCATTGCAAAATTTCTAGGGTTTTAGAACTTGGCAACAGTCTTGTGTATTTCTTGCTGCAGTAAGATAGTAAATCAAAATTAGGAACCACTCAATAATACTTTATGATCACTCTTACGAAGGAAAGTTTCATTTTCTCTGAAATAGAAAGTTATACGTATAAAATTTTAGATCACTGCTGCTACAAATGAAATCCAACTATAGCTTGAATATACTTCAGTTGTAGAGATCATTAAGAAAGACAGGAGAAGAAAGACAAAGGAATTACCAAGTGACAGTACACACAAACAGTAATGATATCTTCTAAAATAAGGTGAAGAGTATCCAAGACGAGATAAAGTGAAAGAGTACAGCCCTGAGGCCGACAATGAGATTAGCGCTCAGTCAAATAATGATAAAAACTTTTCCTCCTGTAAGCATTATGGGAATATGAAACAATTTTGAAATAGAGGTACTGATCTTTTGGGCTTTTTGTTTTTATTGATGTGATTATTAGAGGTTTGTGATTTATAACATATGTGAGGAGAGATGGTCTGGATGATAAATATAATATTTGGGATATGGCCTTCATTTCTTGTCTATATGTACCTATGAAATTTCAGCAAGCTTTCTTATATGGTTGCTGCATTTCCATTAATTTGAACATGAGCTGCTTCCTCCTAAATTTTGTGGGCCAAAGAGGACAACTAGGACTTTGCTTAAAGTTCGATATTTGTTCCTTCCGTGCTGATGTAATGTTGCAGGAATCAGATTCTGATAAGCATGGGGATTTCTTTGGATCTGAAGATTTTGGTGTAAAGCCTATAAGAACAGAATCTCTACCTGTGGAGAGCGTGTTTAATAAAAGTTCATTTTTTGAAGATTCTGTCCCTGGCACTCCGCTCTCCAGGTTTGGCAATTCTCCAAGATACAGTGAAGCGGGAGATAACTTCGACAACTTCTCCAGATTTGATTCTTTTAGCATGAATGGTTCACCAAAACAAGGAAGGCTTGCGAGGTTTGACTCTGTTAACAGCGCAAAAGAATACGGCCACACGGGGGCCTTCTCATCATTCGATGACACCGACCCTTTCGGCTCTAGTGGACCCTTCAAGGTTTTATCAGACAATCAAACACCCAAAAAAGGCCCTGAACACTGGGGAGCTTTCTGATGGTCAATCCAAGTATCGCACCTTCTTTCATTTCTTTTTCGTTTGTTCACTTTTATTCTTGCAAACACCAATTTCCAGTTGTTAATAGTGGGTTTTCTTTGCCACTCGGCCCTGTTTTCGTTCGTGATTGTGATGGGCACACTGGACCCAAGGTTTCCATAAGATTAAACTCTTGTAAAATCAACTCATGAGCTTTCCCAAAATACTTGATTGCTAATGTTTGTTTTAGAAAGTGAAGGATGAACTTTCCCAACATGATTTGATTTTCTAGTTAGTGGTTGGGTCGATATAGCACGTTGGGTCAGTTCTGTCAATCAAGTATTAAATGTGGTCAGATCGGGGCATGTTCTTGTTTCCTAACAATCCTACAGTTTAGTTTGATCTACAAATTAAGTTGTTTAGGACGTATTAGTCACCTGATTCATGCTTTTCCTTAGATGTCCGTAGTATTAAGGCATAAATACTCACCTTTATAAATAATACTTAACAAGTTTTTGGTAAAATAATATAATGTAGATGTAATGGAATTATGTCACTAATAATTATTTTGTTCTTTTGTGAAACAAATTTTGATTAAGAATATTTAATTCATGCCTTCTATTTTTTTTTTTTGAAAGGCAATTCATGCCTTCTAATTACATAGTCTTAGTTACATAATTTCTATAATATAATTCATTTTACATTAGATCTTATAGTTGCAAATTTTTCTCATATTATATTTCTTTTAAGTCCTATAAAGTATCATTTCAATCTTTGGATACTGAAAGTCGTACTTAAAAGTCAATAACAAGTTAAGAGAGAAGAAAACATGAAGCTCCTAAACTAAAATTAGTTAAAACATAGAAAAAAATAAAAAAGTTAGATAACAGATGAGACCTTTCTTATAATGTTACTTATTTTAAAAATATTCTTATTATACTAAATTATCTTTAAAAATAATTTGTAGTATTAGAAATGATAAAAATGATCCTGCAACAAGTTTTGCTAAAGTTATTTGGACATAGACTCTTCAACTATATGATAGAATTTACACGAGTATTCTAACTTAACTTCAATAGCAAATTCTATGAAAATAACTTAACAAAAACTTAGTAAAAGAAAAAGGTCATTCTTCAATATTTCTAATATTATAAAGTATTTTAAAGTAATAAAATTATTTTTAGAATAAATAATCCTAAAAAAGAGGTTTGTATCTTTTATCCTAAAAACATATCAATATAATTATTTTCATTAACGAGAGAAGTATAAGAGAGAAGCTTTTAATTCCCTCTTATCTATTCTCTATGAATGCATGGATTGCATGCTGGCACTCCTTTCAATATCTACATGCTCTCGTACATTTTGTCCTTCTTGCTAGAAAATTTGCAACCTTTCATGCCCTTGCTTAACATTTCTCCTGCCCTTCATAACTCATAAAAGAATGCATCAAGCAAGCTCACCCTCACCCTCTTCTAAACCTTCCCATCAACCTGAAAAAATCTTGCTACGGTAAAAAGAACTTGGCTACAAGTAGTAGATGATGCCAATATAGACTCCAAGCTTACCTACTGCCCCCCTAAGAGAAGTGTTGAGAATCATATTATGGCTCCTCTAATAGAAACATTGAAAGCTGGAGTAGAAGATGGGAAGCCATTTTAATAGGTTACTTCTTGGACAGACATGTAACATATCTACCAATGAAAACGTGGGCATTGACAAATTGAAAACAACTTGGTCTAAAGGACATACTACTCAACAATGAAGACATTTTCTTTTTAAAATTTCATTTTTCAGCCTTAGTAAAGAAGTTGCTTGGATCAAGTCAACAACATTTGCATAATAACCCAATTTTACTTTAAAAATGATGACCTGGTATAAACATTAAAGACATTTAAACACTCCAACATATCCGTCTAGATGTGCATTTCATGGTGTCTTGTTGGAATACTAGACAACCAAACGATTTAGCCACATTAGTAGCTTTGTTAGAAGGACATTGTACCTTGATGAAACTATTATTGATACAAGTAGAATTGACTATATAAGAGTTTGTGTAGTGGTTGAGGCCATGAGGGATCTTCTTAATGAAATCCTAATCTTAAGGCTAAATGACAACTTTGAATAATGGAAGACGTGGTTACGGTGACATATGCTTGGAAACCATTGACCATGAACTCAAAGAAGGTATGGAAGCCCACAAGAAGAGTGTTCAAAATAGGTTATTCCTAAGATGTATTGGAAAGTGACATTCAAACCAATCAAGTACCTTTTGCTTTTGATTCTATGGATGCTAACTACACTTCAATAATGAAGCTCTTTGCAAAGACAACATTGAAGCTATCATCGTAGAAAATAATATAAATGGAATTTATAATGTCCAAGAAAATTCTCGAAGAAAAAATATCATCAACAATGTAAATGACTTCATTAGGAAAGAGCCTATAGGATCCTCTACTGTTTCGGTGTAATATGATAGTTTCAAATATGCAAGCAGAAGAAAATCCAACAGGAAGAAGAAGACATCTTAATTATGTTGCTCTAAATTAATGATTGTCATGGCTTGGAAGGTAAGGAGATTAAATTCCCTTTCTAAAAAGCTTATGCTTGAGAATTGATAGTGGTAGGTTGCATAATGTTTTAGTGAGTAGTTTAGTGTGTGTTTAGTTTTAAAATTGAATGATTAATGCATGTTTAGGTTAGGATTGTTTTATTAAGTTAAATGTTTATGTTTTGAGTGTTATATGGTTAGAGCATACTTTTGTGCTTTAATTTTGTGTATTTGAGGTGCCTTTATGTATTTGTTAGTGTTTGAGAACATATACGGAAGAATGGAGGAGAATCGGAGGAAGCCTGGAGCTAAACCTAGGTATGGGCCACGATTGTGACAAAACCAGTTAGGGGGAGCCATGATCGTGGCCTAGTCTGCCACGATTGTGACAAAGAGCCAAATGAAGTGTCATGATCGTTACACTATGGGCTATGATCGTGGCCTGTGTGAAAGACAATGCAAATAGCACCCCAAACTCAACTTACCAAGGGACATTTGAGACTTTTTGGAGCTGGAAAAACCCTAGGGTTTACATAAAATAGAAAAGATTATATAAAGAAAGAGAAAGAACCTTAATGGGAGCTCTAATTTCTGCCACTTTGGGAAAACTCCAAGAAGAAAGAAGAAGAATAGAGAGAAGAGGAAGAAGAGAAGAGAGGAGTGGGATTCTGTTGTTGCAAGTGACATTTTCTCTCCATCTTCTTTTTTTTCTTTAAATTTTTAAGATGGATATGATGATGTTGATGGATTTTAGATTGATAAAGATTTTCTAACTTTTGTTTAGGGATTTAAACTTGATTCAATGTTAATCTAGTTGTTTTTGTGTTAATTCATTTGGGTGTTGTGATTATTTGTTGTAACTTCACACTTCGGTAATAAATCGAGAAAGTGAACTGAATGTAAAATGATTGGGTTGGTTAATGAGAGTTAAACGACCCAATAAACTACGTAAATAATCAAATCGATAATTATATGGAGAGAGATCTTGTATGAGACCCTGTTGTTTCTTAGAAGGCATAAGAATTAATTAAGTTATGGGCTAATTGTTAATTGAGAGATGATATTTTCAGTAACTCGACTTAATTATGGTTTATTAATTACGGTTTAGTAATTATAACTTGAGAGAGAGTAATCCACCCTTCAATAATCTAGAGCCTACACCATATTAACAAAAAAGTGATTAGGTTAGCGTTGATGATAGGATAAATCCCTTTCTCATAATTTGGTAATTTTTCTTATGTGATTTTCCATTGTGAATTTGGTGGTCCTTAAAATTCAATTTCTTTTGTGTTAACAAATTAACTTTTTTTCAATCATCTTCAAGTATTTACTTTTCTGTTTAATTTTTATTTTCATTTTAATAATTCTTTAAGCCTTAGATAACTTAGAATTAGATTAATTCGACAAATCCTTGAGGGATTGACACCTCATATACTACACCCATGACTTATGCACTTGCAGTATATTAAGGGTTTGAAATAGATTAAAACTTGCCTCAATAAGGATTCAATTATAGCAAATAAGCCTTATTTAATAGGCAATTTAGAATTTAGAATTAAGAAAGACAACTATGATATACTCACCTTTTTATCTAGTTGCTGGAAACTAGTTAATAATTATAGTGCTCATTTTAATGGTAGAATCTTGGTGTTGTTTGATGGGGAAAAATTAAATTTCTTAATTCTTTGGTTACTAAACAACTAATTCACTTGGAGATCATATGCAAGGATTTGAACATTTAGGTTCACATTACTATAATTTATGTTCTTAATCAAAGAGTTGTGTATGGTTTAAACTCAGGGAGATATCTATCAATATGATAGATTCAGATATCTATCAATATGATAGATCCATGGCTCTTGGTAGGGGATTTCAATTCAATTATAGACTCAATGAGGCCGAAGGCAATTGCTCAACCATAAATTTCTATGATGACTTGAGGAGGTTTGCTAGACATACAAGTTACATATCTTCCATTTGGGGGAAAGTTTTTTATATGGAATAATAAATAAAAGGAGAACCTATTCATGAGGGAAAAAATGGATTGAAGTCTGATCAATCTTGAATGGTTCCAAGCAATGCCATACATTAAGGCTATCTTTCCTAACTCTGGTTTCTCTGACCATTCTCCATCAATTGTTCAATTTGAAAACATTGCATTCAGTAGTAGAATATCTTTCACGTTTAACAAGTTTTGTGCCAATCTATTAAGTTTCAATGAGACAATAAGTAGAGGCCTTGTTTGTAACATCAAAGGAATAAACTAATGAATTTATTCCAGGAATAGATGTAGGGTTAGGGAGGAACTCAAGGTTCTTTATAAACAGAATATAGGGAACACTCATGATCTAGTTTAGATAGCAAAAACATCTTTTTAAAAAGGAATAATTTAAGCTCAATTATAACCCCTCATCATAAATTATTTAGAACAAAGAGAAAAAGGCCTTGATTAGCTATACCCAACTAGTTAACTCTAAATTTTTCTATGATGAAGAAGAGATCAAGAATTAGTTAGATGCAAGAAGGTGATAGAAGCGCCATCATTTTTTACACTACAATCTTTAGAAGAGCCATGAATAGAATCATTTCCATTTGAAGCTTTGACTCAGCGTTAACTACTCAATCACAACTACTTAAAGATGCAATAGATTACTTCTCTACGAGCTTAGGATCCCCCTTATTAGCTATCTCATCTTCAAAGCTACTTAAGAGATCATTCAAGAAAAATTGTGACCTCAAGAAGTGGAACTTCTTTCTAAGCCATTATTTGCTTAGGAAGTAGCGTAAAGCCTTTCGAAGCATTAGGGCCTGATGGTCATAATGTTAAGTTGTTCCTCAAAACATGGTTTTTGACTAATAAGGTAGTTGTGGATGTAGTTATGGAATTTTTCAAGGAAAGAAAACTATTAAATGAAGTCAAGAAAACCTTTATTAGCCCTATTACAAAAGGAAAAGATAAAAGAACTATGAAAGACTTTCACCTCATTTCATGTTGCAACTTTCCTATAAAGTGATCTCTAAAATGATAATAGAAAGATCATTAAATGCCATTCTTCTAGCACATATAGATGGCTGTCAAAGAGCTTACATCCCTGGTAAACAAGTTGGTGATAACATCTCCTTAATGAAAGAACTGTTCAAGCATTATAATAGAAGAGAAGACTACAACAAAAAAAACAAAAATAACACTAACAAGAATAAGTGTAATAGTCGGTCTCCAAAAACTACTAAGGGTTAGAGTGTTAGAATACTGAGTCACATAAGTTACATCATTATATAATTAATTTGGTGCATTTAGGTGATGATTTTATGATTTCATTCACATGCATAATATTATTATACACACATGAATTATGATTTAGAAAAAAATGCAAAGATTTTATGTGCACTCAGTTAACATGTTCTAGGTTATGAAAGTTTCAAAATGATTATGACGCAATTGTGTATTTCTAATGTCTTGTTTTTTGGTTTACCAATAAAAAGAATTGATGGATTATAATTAACAATTTGGAGTTAATTGTCACAATTGGAAGATTGATGAATTAATATCTACATTTAGATAACGGAAAATTTCAAGTGATAAGACAAGTTGACATGTGGAAATTTAGGATGACTAAGCCTATCAAATGAGTGACAAATGTCTTAGAGAATTAAGTGACAAATGGATTAGGAATTAAGTGACATTTGGTAGCCAAAAAGGAGGACATGTAGCTTACATAATTACATGACAAGTGTCTTTTTTTAAAAAAAGGGAAACACTCGTCTTACACCATATGACATATACATTTCCAAGGTCATTTTTTGTTGTCATTTTTTGGCTGTACACTCTCCATCTCTTCCCTCTCATTGCCAAAATCCACACATAACCAACATCTTTGAGTTTCTGCCTTAGTTTTGTACATCACCACCCTAAAACTCATACAAAATCCTTCATAAAGATAGCTATAGAGGCAAAAAATTGTGACATATACTGCTGTCTTTTTTGGTCATGGCTGAACCATCATACTCCCTCAATGTTATTGAATTGTTCTTGCATGTGAGGATAAGCCAACTTGACATTTGAGGCGGAATTCAAGCTAATCAAGTAAGTGAAATACTGACCTATTATGGTATATTTTAGTTGAATTTTATTATGGCTAATTAGGGATGGATTGAATGTGGTGTTGGTGTTAAAGATGTGCTGGATAATGAAGAATGAATAGTTACTTTTCTGTTCTATTTTGCATGTATGAAAACAATAGTTTGTGGTATGTTGTATGGATGATTTAAGTTTGGATTTAAAGTATAATTGATAAGGAATTCATGCTAAAGATAGGTGTTATTAACGTGTTTTCAAATATGGAAAAATTATAGCTGTAATTGTGTTTGTAAAAAAATGAGTGTTAATGACATAAGTGAGCAGAATTATGTAAGCTTTAGCGTAACCAGTATGGAAGTTATATTAACTTGAAATGAAGTAACTTTAAAGGGCATGAAATATGGAAAACTTTTGGTGTTAGTAATGTCTCCAAGCTTGTAAAATTCGTGAAGTATTGAAGGTATTAAAGTTACACACATTAGTAATGCTTTTTTGAAAAGTTAAATTGTATCATGATACACACATTATTGATGTTGATGACAAATTCTAGAATTCTAATTTCAACCTAGTCTACATGTCGAACCAGCTGAGAAAATTCACTCTAAATTGGTATATTTGGACTTGATTAAGCCTAGGAATGAGCCTAGATTGTTGCTTGATTAATTAGTTAAGAGCTTGATAAGCTTATGTAGTTAATTGATGTCATAACCTAAAGAATGGACTGTTTTGATGTAGTTGTATTCAAAGCTAGAAATTATGATTTGTTAAAAGAATGAATGTCTTCTTTTAATGCAAACATGATCTTAATGACATGAGTTGTAACATCCCGTTTCCAGAGAACGGGTCGGACCAAAGAAACGGGTCCAGATGTGGTAAATTACCACATCTCA
>JANIIA010000004.1:18699624-18711817 GCA_027478495.1 Erythroxylum alaternifolium | reverse complement strand
TGAGATGTGGTAATTTACCACACCTGGACCCGTTTCTCTGGTCCGACCCGTTCTCTGGAAACGGGATGTTACACCTTGAGGATCCTATAATCAAAAATAGCAATTTGTAGTTTCAATTGTTCTTAGAGAACTTAAGAAATGCAATTAATACCAATTGTGACAATTTTTTTACTATCAAATTGCATAAAATGAAAGTGCACAATCAAGGATTAATTTAAGCACAAAATTAAGAATTAGGAGTCAAAAAGTGTAGTAAAGGCCATGAAAGTGTTACCAATTTAGATGATAAACTTGGGCTCAATCATACATATACATGTGCATGATTTTATATTTATATGATTAAACAACTTAGTGACTTATGACTATATGTGTATGTATTGCTTGACGATAGATGGGCAAGGTGATCATCAACATCCAAACATTACCGAAACATCGAGGCAATATCATTTCTAGAGTGTATCATCAATATCCAAACATTATCGAAACATCAAGGCAATATCATTTTTGGAGTGTACCGTGAGTCAACTTAGATATTTAAACTCACTTATATGTGTTAATGTGTGAATTGTATGTTTCATGCGAAATGTGTGTACAATTGATTGATAAATGCCGAACTCAGGTCCGAGGAGTCAATTATATGACATAAGCATACCGAAAAGAAAGATAATAAAAACATAGCATATGAAAAGATACATCTCATCATATTGAAATGCATGATCAGATAAAGGAGTTGTGACTAGAGTGATTGATATACAGAAAAGAGCTTTTAGCTCAAAATTATGAAAAAGAGCCTCAGGCTCTGATAGCATGGACTCGGTATCTATAATGGGTATAGGCTAGCCATGAACTTGATACCCATAACAGGTGCTGGACATTAAATTACGTTGATAGGCACTTGGTCACAATAAAAAATGAGAATGAAAACACATGTGCATTTACATATGCATCCCTACATGCATCACATGATTGAATTGAAATGATTTCTTGAATTGCTTTGAAATAATGAAATATAGCTGAAGTCAATGGAGAATGTGATGTAATATGCAATATTGGCTTATATGATATACTTGCTGAAGTGTGATAAATTATGATATAACTCGTCTTTGTGATTTGACTTGTGTGAGTGCATTGATGATGGTTCACTCACAGATTTCACAAACTTATCAAAATTGCAACGTTGTTTTGTTTCAAGTTTAAGAGAGTTCTAGCTACCAAAACGATATACTAGAAGTTTAGTACTTACATTTTAGGGATAAAAATGGCTCAAAGGTTTGATCAGCTGAATCTGCAGAATCTAGCTTGAATCTTTTGCATTAGCATCCAATATCATGTTACACATTTTTGTAATAAGATTAATCTCTAAACTGTTGTGTAATGTATATGTGGATTCTGAATGATAATGCCACATGTGACCTTTTTTTGTGTATGATAGTAATAAGAAGAAATGAATGTTTTGAATGCTTATGATATGTTTGATGTATTTATTTAGCTAATTTGAATGTCCTAATGTATCATTTCCATAGAGTATGTCCTTGAATATCCTTTGGTATGTTTGGGATTAAGCTCTATGGGAGTGGTATGTTACAACAAGGACAAGAACTAGAAAAACAACTGTAATATCCCGTTTTCCGTACTAAGGGCTAGGATCCTAGATTATTGTATATAAGAAACAACATTTAGAATTATGAGGTGCATTACATTCACATGCATACCATTAGCATACACACATGAATTATGAATTTGGTATATATTGTAAAGATTGTATATGCACTCAAATGACATATTTTGGGGTATAAAAGATTTAAATCAGTTATGATGAGAAATGTGAATTTTTGTGTCTGAATTTTGATTTGATGGTTTTCAATTATTAATTTGTAATTTTATTTGTTACAGTTAAGAGATTTATGAATTTATGTGTATTTTTAGACTAGAAAAATGCCAAGTGGCAAGACAAGTTGACAAATGGCAGTAGAAATAAGTGACATATGGTAATAGAAATAAGTGACATATGGCATTAGGAGTTAACTGACAAATGGCTTAGATAATTTGGTAACAAAAGATTTAGAGATTCAATGATAATTGGCTTAGAGATTGAGAGACGAATGGACTAAGCAATTAAGTGATTTTTAGTATCATAAGAAAAAGACAAGTGGCAAGTGTCATGACACTCACCTTGTAATTAACCCATACGATACTCATATACTAAAAGACCATGTTTGTCTTTCACTTTTGCTACATGCTCTTATTTTCTTCTTCTTTCTTCTCTCCATTTACGACCTTCTCACTAACCTTCACCATGTTGAGTTTTTGCTAAAATCCTACACTTGCCACTCCAACAAAATTCAGTTATCTTCATCTGATTACTAAAATCCCAACCTATTCTACCTTAAAAGTTTAATGATTGTGTAAGAATGAAGAGCTAGGGTTAATTGATGATTTGAAGAAGCTTTGGAGTTTAAAAAGTAAGTAAAACATGGTTCTTCATGGCTTGATTTATAGAAACGTATGTGATGATGGTTTAAGGATGGATTCATATTTTAAAAGGTGTATGATGTGTGTGCTGGAATATTGATGAATAAATGTATATGTTTATGTTTTGTTTTTGTATAAATGATAAACAATAGGTTATGAATTATTATATGGTCAATTTTGAGTTGGGATTAAGGTGAAAATGATGAGGAAATAAAGTCTAAACAATGAACTATACATAAAAATGTTTTGGATTTAGTATGTAGGGGATAAAATCTGGAAAGTTGGAAGGAAAAAAAAGAGTAAAAATTTCGGATGTCATAACCCATGTTGTGGGAAGGTCTCCAAGATCATGGGAAAGGCCTTGAACATGAATTTTTCTCTTTTGAATGATTATTAAACTAGCTAATGATACATTACATTGCTTTGGTGCATTTAGACTTGATTGAGGCTTAAAATGGACCTAATTTGATGTAGGAATAGGTGATTAAAGGTTTGATATGTTTAGGTTGTTAATTGAAGTCTTAACTTAAGGAAAGGATTGTCAATTTCATCTAACTAAATCTAGAAACTTAGAGGTGTTATAGGAATAAAAGTGTTCTTATGAATGTAAATATGATCCAAAGAATATGAGTGATTTCAATTAAGTATGAATGAAAAAAAATTTGGATATTGTGTGAATATAATACTAGAAAAAGGATTGGAGAATATGTGATTGATGAATTTAGAATAATCAAGTTAATTGAAGTATAAGCCTAAGTACAAGTTAGACATATACAAGTGATAATGTTTGAATGATCATGACTTCTGTCTAAGGATAAATACTCGAGAAAGTCAATTGAGCATCCATTGAACATAACACATGTACATATGTGTATGATTTAATGCTTATATGAATGATCAAATTAGTAATGTGTGTACAATGTGTGTATTGCATGATTTAGACACTCAAGTCGAACGCCAACATCCAAACATTACCGGTTCATCAAGGCAAAAACTAATCTGGAGCTTATTGTGAGTCAACCTAGATGTTTTCTCATTAGGATTGATTGTTTTATTTAAAATTCAAATGTTGAACTGCTATTGAAATGATTGTGAAAATTCCAGACATTAATGGTCTGAGGAGTTTGATAAATAAGATTGTATTAGGTGTGTTCTTAATTGTATGTGAATTTGGAAAAATACATATGTAGTCAACGAAATGTTGAATGCCAGATTGAGGTCTGATAAATATGTGAAAAATGACTATGCATAATGAAGGAATGTTATTGATGGTATATTCTGTGATATGATGCATCTCATTATTATGCATGATCATATAAAGGAGTTGTGACTGGAGTGGTCAGTGAAAAAGAGCTTAAAGCTCAGAAATATGTATAAAGAGCCACATGCTCATTATATGAATGAGCCTAGTATCCACAATGGGTACGAGACAGTTAATAATGAGCCTAGTATCCATAATGGATATGGGACAATTAAAAAGGCGTTCAGTCAGAACAAAGTAACAATGAAAGTGGAGTCACATGTGCATTTTCATATACAAATTGATATATGTTATATGAATGATTAAAATGAATTAATTGTACTATTCTAAGATGGAAATGTGAAGTCATGTATACAAATTGTATTTATTGAAGCATGATGAAATGTGAAGTGATATGAAATATTTGATGATATGCTTTGTCTGTGAAATGAAATGTGAATTATCCTTGTGTTTGAATTGAGTGAGCACGTTGAGGATGGTTCACTCACTGAGTTCGCAAAACTCAACAAAATTGCGAATGTTGATTTTAGGTACGAGGACAACCTAGCTCCTAAGGCAAACTAGTAAAAATCTAGTTCTATCCATTTTGGAAGTGAAGAATAGCTCAAAGGTCTAGTCAGCTGATACACTGATACTGAGAAGCTTAGATAGAGTACTTTTGTATAGTGTTCTCATTCATGTAGAACATGTTGTAAATAGTAGTAAACTCTCATATGTTTTTGATACTGTATATCTATGCATTATGTATCGAAATGTTACAATGTAAATTATGTTTTATAAATGGAAATGAGGAGTTAATCTTCTGAATATTTGTGTTATATGTATGATTCCATATAAAGTGAATGTGACTGTTCTAACATACCTCTTTCATAGGCTATGTTCCTACATGTCCTTGGGATGTTCTGGCATGTGCTTTATGGTAGCGGTGTGTTACAACAACATCCCAATAGGAATCCCATTGAAATGTGGTAACTGGAGAGATCTGGAAGTACCCAGCCTTACCCATAGTTAGTAGAGAGGCAAGAACCTATAAAAATTATAGGCTGAAAATTGATTTTTAGAAGGCTTATGATTTAGTAGATTGGACCTTCATATTGAACACACTTCGAGCATAAACACTTCGCTACTTGGGTTGAACAATGCACATTGATAGGTGTAGATAATAGTATGTTTCTCTAGGTGTTTAAGTGTGTTTTTAAGCATTTTCTTAGATGATTATCATGTGTATAAACTTAGAATTGTATTATTGTTAGTGTTTTTTATGTGTTTGATTGGTATAGAGCAAGAATTTGATCTTAGTTTTATGTTTCAAGCGGTTTTGATGTGTTTGTTAGTGAGTTGAAATAGGAAAGTGAAGAAAATATGAACTTGAAGAATGGAAGAAGCCACAATTGTGACAGAGAGCAAATTCCAGCAAATTTTAGGTTTTTCAACACGTGAGTTTTTGTTTGACATTTTGTGGCTATTTTTGGAGCCAAATTAAGTCAGGAAACCCTAGAAATAACCTTATAAGCCTCAAGAAATATTGAAGACTAATAAAAACACCAGAAAAGGCAACACCACCAAATTAAAAGAAGATAATGACGATACATCAAGTGAAGCTCCAAAAATTCCAAGTTTCTAGATCAAGACTCCAACTAATTTTTCTTTCTTTTTTCTTAATTTTTTACTGTCTTAATTGTTTATTTGAATTGTAAGGATGTTAAACATAATTATAAGTTTCTAAATTCGTATTGGGGATCGTTCTTGATTTGTCTTATTAAACCTTATTTTTGTTGAATTCAATTGATATATCAATGCTTTGTGATAATTGTAATGATTAATTGAGAGAGCGAAGCAAGTTACATATGTTAAGGTGTGCAATGAGAGTTAGTAGATTAAAAGACTTGCAATTATCATATTAATTAACAATTAAAGAGAGATCTTAGTTATGAATTAATTATTCTTAGGATTGCTTTAAATCCAATTGAATAGTTATAAGTATTTTTATGAAATGAGACGTTACAATTCCATTATTATTGATTTCAATTGGGATTAATTGATTAGATCTTAGGAGAGGGAGATTAAAACCTTGGGATATCTAAGATCAAGTTTAATTGGATAAACAAGATAAAGGGAAAACAAAACAAAGATAGGATAATTCCTAAGTCCCTAACTTTGATCAACGTTATTTTATTGGTAGCTCAATTATTTACTTGTTTCATTTTTCAAAGTTGTATTCAAGTTATTAGGTGTCTATTAGTCCTGTTGGGAATGATACCTCTTATACTACAAATTACGATCTATATACTTGCAGTATTGGAAGTTTTCATATAAAACTTATTAACAAGCTTTTGCAACTATTATCAGGGACTAATTTAGCATCTTATATAATTGAAATTATTTTGATTTAAGGATTTGATACATTTCTTGTGTGATTGTAGGTGTTTGAACATAAGATAAAAAAAGAAGAATGCAACTTCAAACTTAGCAACTTGCAGACTTTTTCTTCCAACCTAGTGAATGCATCACAACGTGAAAGGGAGTTACTATAACACATATAATCTTAGGAGGTAATACCGCCAATATTATTTATGGATTAACAATGTAACAAATAACATAGAACTCAACATCCACTGGGATTTTAGAAAGACAAGTCTAGTTTATGGGATTCAAAGATGGATAAGTTTATGAACATATTGAATTCTTAGTTCACGTGTCTAAAAGAGGCCCAGAAAAGGATGGAAGGGAAATTTGATCAAGTAGTGAAGAATCATGTCTCATCTATTCATAATCTTGAGGTTCAAATGGACTAGTTAGCTAGTGCATTTTCTACACAAATTGCGGGGAGTCTTTTAAGTATCACGGAAGCAAAACCAACATCCTCCTATGAAAATTATGGGGGTAACTACTACAATTTTCAATGTCAGCCACTAAATTATATATGGAAACATCTGACCAATGCGTCGTAACATTAGTCAAAATAAAACAATTAGACTACTACTGTAGTAGTGGCGAGTCTAGGATGATCCCACAGGGAGTGTTGGGTTAGCTTATGAAATGAAATTAATTAATGTTTAGGTAATTGGGGGGTTTGATTTAATAAGAAAATAAAATAAAACAAACCTCACGAAAAAATTGAAGAAAAATTGTGAAAAATGATAAAATTGAGGAATTTAGTAGGGATTCGATTCTTTGGTTCAATCTCGGTCTACACCCTGATTAAGCATAATTCACTGATTTGTTGTTCTTTTATCTCTCTTAATAATTATTGATTGTAGATTAACAACAAGCTCTGTTAATCCTGATTTTTCCTTAGATCCTAGTTAATTATGAAGCGCTCGTTAATTAACCCTAGTTATCGGGAAACCTATAATAAGCTCTCTAAGGTTATTCGGACAATCATATTATGGATAAGAAAAATAGACCAATCTAGGCAATAATCACACAAGCTCGGATTATTTAACCTATGTTATGTTATGTCTAATGATTCGAAACCATTAGTTGGTATACATGAATCGAGAATACAACGATTACGTATTGCATTCGATTCTAGCAATGGGTTTTTATGAAAAACAAGTCAATAGAGCATTAAATTCATCATCATTCAAATACCTAATCAATTCATAGAAGATAACATAATCAATTTTTAATGAGAGAAAGAAACAATAAAACCCTAAAAAAATGCTTAACCCGGGTCATCAGCATCGATGTCACCTTTGAATCAATGTTGGGATATTACTACTCTATAGGTCTTTTCCAGAAGAATGTTTCAACCCCCATTAATACCCCAACTAAAGCACTTCTTTGGTTCTTTACTACACAAACTCTCTTCTCTTTACTGTTCACTATTCACGATTTGGTAATTAAACATAGATGGACCACCGTCACTATTCATCTATCCTCTCTTCTCCCACAGCTCTCTTATGTTTTGCTAATGTCACTCTCTCCATTCTCCATCGCTAGCCTCTTCACTATTCCCTCTTGTAGCTATTGATGGAACAATTTAAGTTTTTGGTCCACTATATACTATTCATTCCTAAAACCCTTTTTCTATCTTGGCCAAAACGTCAACGTGTCCTCCTTTTATTGTTGTATTTAATGCCAATGTCTATGTTAACTCAAACATCTGTGTGAAATGCAGATGTTGTTTGCATCATTATTTTATCCTAACATCTGCATTTCTGTTGTTGGACGTTACAACTTGGTCTGCTGGCCTTCCATCTGTGTTGTTATTTTATTTCATCATCTTAATCTTCTTGTCTTTTAATTTTCTTCTTCTTGCTCCAACAAGTGAAAATTAATCTTTGAAAAACGACTTGAATATAGTACTTTCGACTCACTTTAATTTCTTTGCTTCCAAATTGTACCTAAAATGATATATGAATTAAAGTGAGTATCTTAAGCTTTTTTGAATCATTAATCGATAAGTGTAAATGGGTAAATGTATCAACAATTAAACACATATCAATTTTCCCCATACTTAGCTTTTGACCATTCTCATGTAAAACATCCAAATTAAGCTGAAAGACCCGAAACATTTACTCAGTTTCCTTATTTTCCAAGACCATAAAATTACAACCGAAGATGAATGACTTTAAAAAATCATAGCAAGAAATCAACATTGCAAGCTTTTACTCATGATTAATCAACATTCAATATCTTTAAAAGCTAAGCAATCTAATCAAAAAAAGTGTTTGAGTAAAATATATCTATAGGTACACACAACACCATTCATGATCATGACAATCTACAAGTTTGCATATCATTTCATTTCTCCACCACTATAATTCACATGCAAAATCATGAATCAAAGGACTTTTCAAAGTTGTAATATGGGCAAAGGTAAGGTGAGATGTATCTGGGTCAAGTAGCATAAAAGTCATCAAAGCTAGTGAAAGGAAACAACACTCATAAAAAATTGGGTAGTGTTAGCTATGACAAATGCAACATTTATATTTCACAACCCCATTTAACTCTCACACACCAACCACATGAAGCATATACCAATCTGAAGGAATAACTCATACAATTTATGCTAACAATACATTGAAACCATAAGAGTGAACGTTCCAAGCCAACATCTACCTTATATCTAATATACTCAAATAACCCATTCATCACAACTTTAGGAGAATGCATCAATCATAAACAACTTGTTAACACATATGCACTTAAACCTAGATACATTTATTTAATCATTCATTTATTCTTTTTCTTTCTTTCTTTTTCATTTTGTTTTCTCTTATTTTCTTGTGCTTTTCTCTTGTCTAATTTCTTTCTATATTTTCCCCTTTTTTTACATTAAAAAAACTACATTAACATGGAAATTTCAATGATAAGACATAATAAAACATCTCAACATTAACTAACCGTCACATATGTACTCCCCTAAACTTAGAATTTTGTACATCGACAAACTCAACAATCATAAATGTTCCACTAGATTTATGGCTTGGGTAGGACATTTGGTTAAGTATAAAGCATGTAATATGGTTGATACAAAAAGAAAGGCTAATAAGGCTCAAAGGGGCTTATCAAAAAGGAAAAATCATATAATGGGTAGGCTATTTAACTAACGTAGTTTATGAAAAACAAAGAATGCCTAATCATATCCATGTTAATGCATGTGATAAAAAAGTGGTCTCGAATAGAAATTCAACGCAAAGTCGGGATGTACACGTTTTGAAGGTCACACATTATTAAAAGACAACAAGACTGATATAGATGTTTCAGTCTAATAAGGCTCAAAATTTCACTGACTTTGTCTACTACTAGTCACTACTTTACTAAAAATAATGCATATCGACCAATCACTAAAGCTTCCATAAAATTCTCTATTCAATTTACATTTTTATCATGACTAAATAATCCCATAATCAACATAAAAGAAAAAATGTTTGTTTTGTTTTTTTATTCTTTCTCTCACTTTGATTGAAAACTTAAAAACTAGCAAAAATGAACTAAAAAAGAAACACACATGTATAAAAAAAAGGTAATGCAGAAATGTAAAGAAAAGAAATTTGCTTCCCTTGGGTTGCCTCTCAAGAAGCCTCTTTGTTTAAGGTCGCTGGCATGACTCCTTCTTCCCCTTACGTGACAAAATTGTGATCTTCTGGTATTACAGTTAGCGTCACTTCCTCGTGAGATTGTTCTGGATAGGGCTTTAGTTGATCATCATCCCCATTCAGCATCTTCCCTATCCTCAGATTCTTAATATGGATTGAGTTCATACATTTTGGAAAGATCTCAAATGTCTCTTTTTCTTTTTCTTCCTCTTTTAATTCCTCCAAACTATTATGAAAAGGTGAAGAGTCATTCTCAACAATAAAATGGAACTCAGTACTTACCTCCAAGCTAAAAGTTGTATCTTTTTTTGCTTCGAGCTCCTCCTCATCTTAAAATACATACTAAAGTAAAAATACATACTAAAGTTGCCATATAATTCTCTAGTCAATTTACACTTTAATCATGGCTAAATAATACCAGAATCAACATAAAAGAGGAAATGTTTGTTTTGTTTGTTTTATTCTTTCTCTCACTTTGATTGAAAACTTAAAAACTAGCAAAAATAAACCAACTAAGAAATACACATACATAAAAAAAAGTAATGGAGAAATGTAAAGAAAAGAAATTTACTTCCCTTGTGTTGCCTCCCAAAAAGCGCCTTTATTTAGGGTCATTGGCTTGACTCCTTCTTCCCCTTAGGTGATAAAATTGTGATCTTCACATATTATAGTTAGTGCCACTTCCATGCGAGGTTGTTCTGGATAGGGCCTTAGTTGGTCATCATCCCTATTCAGCGTCTTCCCTATCCTCAGATTCTCAATCTGGACCGAGTTCATACACTTTAGAAAGATCTTAAATGTCTCTTCACCTTTTCGTCCTAATTTAATTACTCCAATCTGCTATGTAAAGGTGAAGTGTCATTCTTAATAATAAAATAGAACTCAGTACTTACCTCTGAGCTAAAAGATGTATCTTTTTTTACTTCAAGCTCCTCCTCAACTTCTTTGACATGAGCAATTCGTTGAGGGATTGAAGTCAAAATTCTCAAGCTCCTCTTCACTTTGTAAGGTTTCTGTGCTAATGTCCATTGGGTTGTCCTCAGGTTAATATAGCTGCGTCTCTTTACTTTGTAATGCTAGGTGGTTGACAACTTCCATCAATTGATCTACCTAGCTTGTCAAGTTTTGGATTCTAGTCAAGTTTTGGATTCTAGAACTTTTTTGCTGCTAGAATTGCAAAGTGTTAGAAACATACACATTAACTAATTCTTCCAAAGATGTACCCGAGTCTTGATAGGAACTGCTGTGCTTCTTGCAAACTATCATGCAAGTAATTCAGTTGATTATCCCATCCATAACAAAAGTTAGGTTGATCAATGCAAACATTGTTATAGGATTGAGAATATGAATTAAAGAAAAAATTACTCCCATCCATCTTAAATTTTTTTAATCAAAAACACGAAATAAAAAATGAAAAGATCACAAAATAACTGAAAAGAAATCAATTATGAAAAAATATATACAAATAATTAAAATCGCAAACAAAAACTAAACACTGAACTCCCTGACAACGGTGCCAAAATTGACCGATGTGTCATAACGCTAGTCAAAATAAAATAACTAGATTACTATTGTAGCAGTGGTGAGTCTAGGTCAATCCTATAGGGAGTGTTCGATTAGCTTATGAAATGAAATTAATTGATGTTTAGTGATTGTAGGTTTCTATAAGTTAAGCTTTAATATTTTTAAACCCTGATATTTCTGTAAGCGCACGGGTCATTCACGTAGTACCTAAGGTGTCGATTCCACGAGGAGGGTTAATCTAATCCTGGAATCTAAGGTCAAAGACTGTTAAACAAATCTTTAATAGATATTGAAATTAAACACAAGAGCTAAATAAATTATCCAAACCAAATCAAATAACAAAACAATAATTTGATAATTAACATTTAATGAAAACAATCAACAAACACCGATTAACAATTTCAACTTAAAAATGAATAAAAATTAATGGAAATTGACTGATTTGTTGAACAATGATATCATACCCTAGAATTCAACCTAGTGAGTTAACCAAAAGAGAGAAGGGGAAAATTATCTATCTTTAATGCCAACCTGACCAATTACGATTTATCGAATTAATGGTTCTAGATGTACTAGGGTTAATTACTCTCTCTCAAGTTATAATTGAAATCTAAAGCATAGACCCTAATCAGATTACAATGAGTTGTAATCTCTCAATTAACAGCCTATACTAAACCTAATCAGTTCTTACGTTCAATTGGAAACCTATATGTAATCTCTCTATATAAGATTTACCAACCTGATTTAATTATGAATTTATTAAATTACCTAACTCTCAGTAGCCCAATTGAAGCATTTTTCTCGATTTACCCTCTCCGTTTATTATCGAGATATGAAATGCAGAATTAAACCACAATTAATTCAATAAACATATAAAACAATCAGATTT
>JANIIA010000004.1:18647918-18660305 GCA_027478495.1 Erythroxylum alaternifolium | reverse complement strand
ACCCATGGTCCCCCCCCCCCCCCCCATAAAGAAACCACCACTCTAAAGTTGAAACACTTACCCACGCACCTTAGATATATCTTTCTGTATAAGGGTCATACTATACCCATCATAATTTCAAACAAACTATATTGGCAAAAAGAAAAGAGAGTGGTAAAGGCAATTAGAAAGAGGATGAGAGTCATGGGATGGAAAATTTTAGATATAAAAAGCATAAATCCTAATATGATGATGTATAGGACCATAACATTAAAAAAAGTAGTTGATTGAAAATTGAAGCTGAATTGGTCAACTAATCACCTTAAATTTAGCATGTTATGTTTTAGGTAGGTTTTTTGTAATTTTATGTGCATTTGTTGCCTTATTTTTATGATTTTCTAGTAATTTTGATTGACAGATGTTCATGGCATAAATGTGCCCAAGTTCCTTATCCGACACCATCATCACCACATTCCCCATAAGTAGTCTTGCCCTTCTCTTTTGTTTCTTTTACTTTTGGTTTCTCATATTATTTTGTATTTAATTGTGTGTTTTTTTTACATTGAGAACAATATGTTGTTCAAGTGTGGGGATGTATATGCATTTTCATGATCAATTATATATAACTTTACATTGTATTTGCATTTGCATTGTTTGTAATTGTTGCATAATTTTGCATTTTGTAATTGTGTGAATATGTCGATGGCATGAAATTGAAAGGAATTAGCTTAACTACGAACATGATTATTTAAATTGTGAAAAAACATTAGCTTATAAAGTTCGTGTTTTACGTGTTTTTGAGGTGGATATTTATGACACTTGTTTAGATGCACTTATAATTAACAGGCAATTAAATTGGTAGGCATCATTAGTAGCCTTTCATGGCAATGATTGACTAGGAAGAAATGTAGGTAAAAAATGTGTTGAATAAATGTTTTAAATAAATTTTCTATTCGACTAGCGCTTTTTAAAAACATTTGGGGTTAAGAATAGAGTTGGTAGTAAGTTGTGAATTGTGATATAGTTGAGTAACTGGGACATTCACAATAAAATATTTGTCTGCATCAAAATGTTAAAATGACACTCTAATCAAGCTTGATAAAACGTACACTAGTTAAATAAACGAGCGACATTCATAACAAAATATTTGCCTTTGTATGAAAAGACTAAGTTATCGTTAAATAAGTCTAAAAGTATTGTGTGTTTCAATAAAAGTGAACCTATTGATCTTCTTGCTAAATGTCAAAAAATTTTCATAAACAGGTATTTTGTTGTGAGTTATTTTCTACGTTGAGGACAAATTGTTATTCAAGTGTAGTGATATATATGCACTTGCATATCATCCAATATTAAAGAAAATTCCCTAACTTACAATCCAAACCACCTTAAGGAAGACAAATCCATTTAGACTAAAAACTCGTTAAGCAAACTAACAAACAAAATCATATTGCAACATTTACGACGTCCTGGCCAACCCCTTTACCAAATAAGTGACAATTTACTAAATTATTACACTTACAATATTTTGCCATGAACAGCAGCAAAACTAACTAAAAGTTGCAAGGAGCATAAACTAAAAGATAACAAGATGAAAATGGTTATCATGTATCATTTGTTTGGATTAGTTTGTGCTTACTTGGATCAAGTTCAGTGAAAGTGGCAGCGCCTCTGAAGTTCCGAGATCCACCTCCAGTGCTTGAACTTCTGGAAGTAGCTGTTGAAGGCATAAGATGCATGGTCTGTCAAAGTGTTTGCTAAATAGCAACTTCGATTCTCTTGTATCTGACTGTAGTATGGACGCCATTATGTACAGCCCAGTCCAACGCTCGCTGCAACTCGACATCTGGAGTTTGCTCATCTGCGATGCACCATTGCTCCAATTCCCCATCTGACAAACATCGTTTTGGGAATTGGCAAAGGGACAATGGAATTGGAAATTAGACCGTATTGAAGACAAAACATGAAAATGAAACAGGAAAAATGTCTGGAAGTGAACCAATAGGTATAAACATTCTCAAAGAGATCAGAAGATCTATATATACTACTTAACTGTTCTTGAGTTATTTCCATGAGAAGCACGGCAAGCATTAGCCATAGGCAAGTCACTGACATATTTCTGACTCGTAGAGAGAGAGAGAGAGAGAGAGGAGTTGGAATAGTGGAGCTATCTAGCGCAAATGCAATATGGTTAATAACAATTAATTGAAAAGTCTCACAATAATATAAGAAGGTTTAATAATATGCAATTTTATCCCCTCATAGTTATTAAGACAATATACATATAAATTAACATGTTAATATTAAAGCACAAGACCGAAAGAAAGAAAGAAAGAAATATTGTAAAGAGAGTGAGCTTGCTGCTTTTGAGAATAAAGTGGGAGTAGGCTCGACCTTAAGTAAGGCTACGAAGAATACTTACTTTAGGGATCACTCGCGTGAAGAATAAAATAGTGTTCATTTTTAATTTTCATAAAGAACAAAACGAAACAAAATAAAACTCAGTCCAAAATCTCATAAAGAACAAAATGAGGAAAAATAAGACTCGGTTTATTTTTGACACTCGTAAAAAGAAAAAGAGACAAATCCTCTTAGCTCTCTTTTTTTTCTTTATACATTTTTTTCATTTGATTTTTTTAATTGTTCTCTTAATCTTAATGTTAAGGATTAATACAACTCACTATATTCTTAAACTGTGCTATAATAAGGGGCTTAAAATATCTTTTTTAATAATAAAAATATGCTATATTGTCGGAGTATCTTTTCTCTTACTTTATCCATAACCTATAAACGTTAGTAAGAGTGAAAACCATGTAAACAGTAGCACATGTAAGATCGCACACGAGATGAGGACTTTTTATCCCTAAGAAGGAGCTTTTTGGACTTCACGAAGCATTAAGAGGGATTTGATTCAGTCAGTGCTGTAAAGAGAGCAAGCTTGCTTGTTTTTACAGTAAAGTGGGAGCCACGTGAACAGCACATGTATGATTGGACTCCAGATGAGGACTTTCTATCTCCTAACAAGTAGCGCTTCGGCATTTCACGAGGCATCTAGAGGGATTTGATTCAGTGCAGAACCCTAAAGACTAAATATGTGACCACTTGATAGTAAGAGTAGCTAATTCCATAATTCTGATAACATTCTGCACATTGGAGTGACATGTCAATCACACTTTTCTTCTTCCTTATGTTGAAGGCTACAAAAGCAATTATCTTTGAAAAGGCTGTTCATCCTAGCATTACGGATCAGTCCAAAACTAGTTATAGTTTCATATAAAGGAGACCGCTTTTGATGAGCCGGATATAGAAAAGGGTTCTTCCTCCGATGAATACCCCCAAAGAGAATTACCAAATCAATTATTTGTGATTCCCAATTTGCAATTTAACTCGGAACCATACAAGGTTGAAATGTATTCCAAATTTCTTCAATCATATAAAACATACTAGTATACAGAACCTCAACAATATGTTATGTACTTAAATAGTATACAATTGTTATTCGTTACAAAGTGGATCCATACGAACGGGGGAGCGGGATTTAAGTTACGACGAATAGATATTCACATGATAAACTCTGCGGAAAATAGGGACACAGCGAAGTCAAGCTACTTACAACCTACAAAAGCATTCAGGATGGATACCTGCAACTTGGGAACTTTCATGGTAACCATAGTTGCTTCATTCTCATCCCCCCGGGCCGGAGGATACCAGCTTTTTACTAATTGAATATATTTACATGAATGCAACGTTTAGGAAGTCAAAGTCACAGTTCTTAATACCTGTTTTTATTAACTCTGATCATGAGATGACTTTCAACTTCCCATCTTCGTTATTTGCATTGAAAATGCACTCAAAATTTTCATAAACGAAATGATTGGGAATCAAAAACGCCATGGTTCATCAGCAGAAAAGCGACACTTACCATCCTGAAATCACCATACAGCATAAATGTCCGCGAGTCATGTATGCTCTCCAGAACATCAGGAGCTCAGGCACCTGAAAAGAGAGTATTCCTAACACATCAAAATCCACCTGAGCATTTTGTCAAAGAATGTGATATTAAGATTTCCCACCTGACTTGGAAATTCTCTTATCAATGATATATTAATCTCTTGAAGGTAAAAGAAAAGGGACTATTAAGTAGTTTCATGTAAGACAAAATTGTCTGCTTGTGAAATTAAACTAGATGAATTATTACCCATAGGAAAATGTATCTTTGCCTAAAGTATGTGTTGACTCAATGAGAATGGTAAAGAAACAATACAGAAGTTGAGAAGGATTCTATGCAATACAAATTCTATGTCCATGATTTAGAAACACTTGGTGCTACATGATCAACCATTCGAAAGCAGTATTTGGGATTATTTGAGAGTAATGCTTAAATTTACCAGAGTTGAAGGCAGGATAAGAACATGGCAGATTTCACTCTGTAAGCGACCTCACTATCAAGCAATCATGTGTTAGCGAGCTGAATGCTTTACAATCAATTCAAACCACGCCAATGAGAACCTGCTGACATCTTAATCCATTCTCTCAACCAGACTTGAAAAAAGGTGCCACTGCATCATAAAGCTGATCCTCATCTAATGGCTTTGACACATAACCATCCATCCCACACTTCAGGCATTCTTCATTCGTTGCTTGAATCACATCAGCTGTCATAACCAATATTGGTGTATGCCAAAATGCATCATTACCAAATGCTTTGGTAGATGTTTCCTTATATGCAACTTGTTCATTGAACTGAATTTCCATATTCCGAATTTGATGGGTAGCTTCAAAGCTGCATGATACATAATATAATCATATTTTAGGAAAGGGTTAATTGACTAAATAATGTGGTTTTAATGCCCAATGGAATAGAAGGCCATCTAGGCAAAAGAATTTATCATCCATTGCTATGCTTTTGTAGCAACTTTCCTAAAAACCAGTTAAAAGAAAGAAAGTTTTAATCATGCTAAACATATATAAAAAAAGATATAACTAGTCAAAGTAATTTACTTTATCTGAAAAGAAAAATTATTTACCCATCCATTTCTGGCATTTGGCGATCCATAAAGCAAGCATCAAACCTGTGAGGTGGTTTAAGCATCTCTATAGCAGCCTTGCCACTCTCCACACAGGTAACAATGGCTCCATATACTTTTAGGGAACCTTCTGCTACTCTACGATTCACCATGTTGTCGTCCACCACCAAAATTTGTTTTCCATTGAGGAGTTTTTGTAGAGTTGATAGTTTCTCAGAAGATGCTCTACCACTACACACTAGGTTGCTGTTACCACTACCAAAGGCTTTTTGGAAACAAGCAATTAAAACACTTAAACGAAGAGGCTTTATCAGTACATCATCTACTAAGCCAGCTGAAATCAGTTCAATGCGTTCTCCAGGTGTGATAGTGGTAGCTAACAGAAAAATTTTGGGTGGAGCTGTTGGAAGTTCTGATCCACCATTTTGTGCAAGACAATTTAGGAAATGTTGGAAAGTAATACCATTTTCCTTATCCCAATCATCTTTGTCAATAAGAACCATACTTGATGCTGGAAGGCTGTTAAAATGGACAGAATCACATTAAACTTTATTTACATAGAATTTACAACAAAACCGTAGAACACAGCTACCTATGATGAAGTTATTAGTATCTCATCTTAGAAAACTTGCTCTTCACTGTACATCCATATATGTTTCAGATTCCAACACGTATTTTTTATTTTGATCATCCAATTAATCCAATAAAGCTGCAACTCATACCATGGACAAAAATGAGCATAAAGCAGTTCTCCACATCTTAATGTTAACAAGGCATACATAATCTGAATTTTCTGAATGTTCCTAAATTAAATTGAATTCTCCCTTACAACTAACAGAAGTAGGGTTTGACATACCTTACACAGCCATCTGGTAAACAAGAGCAAGCCAATTTCATACTGGAAGTTACATGCACATCTATCCACAACCTTCTAAGATGATACCTTGTGACCTCAGCTCGAATGCTCCGTTCATCAATTACCAATGCCCTCCATCCTTGATATTCCGAAACTGGAGGACCATAAAGTGTCAACTTAGTGTCCAAGGAACTTGGTTCTCCCTTGGAAAGGGTAACAGTGAATGAAAATGTACTACCAGTACCAGGTTCACTAACAAATCCAATCTCTCCACCCATGAGATCCACCAGACGTTTACTTATGCTCAATCCAATCCCAGTCCCACCATAATTTCGAGAAGTGGAACTATCAGCCTGCATAAAAGGTGTGAAAATGCGGCTCTGTGCATCTGGCTTTATGCCCATCCCTGTATCTTCAATTGTAACAAGTAACCTGATCATTTCTGGCTCTTCCATATCTAGCATGTTTAACTTTCTAAAGTTCTCCCAACTTTTCCATCTGTTGACCACTGGAAACCCACTCAATGTGTTATAAATAGTGCATGGTATATACTGATCCACATTTGGACCTTGTTTCAGTACTGAATCTCTCACACCCAAGGGATCCCTTACTTCGTCGAACAGATGTAGAGAGACAAATATATGGCCATTGGCATCTGTGAACTGAAAGTGAGGACAAATGTAGGCATATTAGTAACCTAAATTATAGTGAAAGTTTAAACTTTATAAGGATAAATTCCAAATTTATCTAGCAGGCCTAGTTTCCGGAGAAATTCAACTAAAATAACCGGAATTGCCAAGTTTGTTCTCAAATTAGCACATTTTTCCAAGTTCTTTGAATATCAAAATGATATAAACTAGATTAGCCAAACCAACCTTTAATGAATTCCCAACAAGATTTGTAATTATCTGCTTAAAGCGCCTGGGATCACCAACAACAACTTCAGGGACTTGATTGGAGACATAAACAGCCAACTTCCCCCATCCAAAAGGACGTCAACAACAATGTTCCAAGTAGGAGTTGAAGTGATATCAGTAATCAAAAGTAGAAAATGAAGCAAGCAACAATTATGGTGTGCCATTCCTACCTCAATCTGCTTATCATATGATTTGCTAGAAAAACTAGATATAACACTGTCAAGAAGTGAATACAGATGGAAAGGAACAGCTTCCAGCTCTAGTCTGCCTGATTCTATCTTAGCCTGATCAAGAACCCCATTTATCAATGAGATTAGATCTTTCCCACTATCATGAGCAATCTTGGTATAGTCCTTTTGGTTGGCATCAAGATTTGTATTCATCAACATTTGCAGCATTCCTAGAAAAATAATTGGAAGTTATATCTTGTTATTATATAATGTTAGGCTGACAGAATATATATATTTTATAATTGAAACATATCAATCACCTAAAACACCATTCATAGGGGTTCTGATTTCATGAGAAACTGTTGCAAGAAACTGCAATTAAAAAAAATTAATCAGCAAGAAGAACATGGCATGACTTGTTCGATGAACATTAAATTAAAAAGCACATGCATAATTAGAAACTAGCTTCTAAATCCATCACTATGGTGAACCTGAGATTTTGCCACATCAGCAGCCTCTGCAAGAACTTTCAGTTCCATCATCTGACGATAGTCCTCCTCAACTTTATCGATCTTAATTATAGCAGCATTAAAGATATGACCAACAAGAAGAACAATAGCTATAACTCCCAATGCTGAATTTATTGCCGTCCAAGGTAAAGGAGGCTTGTGCTTGAACCTGCATGCAATGGAAAAGAGGTTGAATCTGGATAACTAATCACTAAACAGCATACAATATGTAAAAGGAATAATGGTGAACGTAACCTGCAATGCATTTCATGCTTCCGCAATGGATCCCCAAAGTCAAGGTTACTGACATGCAATAGACCAGTATCAATAACATCAGAACCATACATCAGAATTGGAGAAGATGAATTAGTTGTGTCATAAACATGCACAACAATTGTTTCCTTGCTAGCAAGTTGATGCAGAAGTTTCTCCACCAGGGATGGAACATCATAAGATGCACCAAGATACCTTAACATGTAAACCAAAAAGCTAGATGTTAATTTCATTTAGTAACCAAATAGGCATTGGTCCAACTCATTACGTGAAACCAAGAATCCCTAAAAGAAATTGAATTACCCAACAGTAGCTTCAATTCTTTGTTCTGGAGTAGCATCTAGAGGAAGTTCAGTGTTATAAACAGCAAAGGTGAGCACAACTCCTAAGTGATTGGACTTCAAAAGTTTAAAAGGAGATGTTAATACTCCCTTCCCTGAAGCTCTTGCTCGCAAGATGTTGTCACGATCTTCCTGCACAAAGACAGAAATGGGATATGAAAGCAGTATATCAAAGCCAACCTGTAGATTCATTTAAAAGACAATTAATAAGAGAAGAAAGAGAAAAATAAATGCCATTTATTCTCTCAGTAGAAAAGAATAGTTTGTTGATTGACAAAATGAAACAGAAATCAAAAGGGATCTGTAAGAGGAACCTTCCCAGACATCATGTCAATTGAGACTATATGAGAGACAGTTTCCTGAGAGAAAATGACTGGTGCATATTCATCACTGATTGGTGCAGGATCCAACTTCTCTGGGATACAATCTTGGACTAGAGTCTGATCCTGAGTTTCCATTTTTTTAATTGTCCACCCATGCTGCTTCTCAAACAGCTTCCTTTTTGAATGAGGAACTTTAAGAGCGTATGCAACACCACTAGTAAGAGGCCTCTCAAAAGCTGTTGTCTCAGTATATTCTCCAAAGGTTTTCTGTCAAAGATAAAAGATCTCAAGGGACATCCACATAACAACTAACATTGCAGGCTAGTAAATTGCGTCTTACTTCTTCATTTAGGTACTTTAGTGATATCAGTATATCATCACAAATTATTTCAAGATATACTGGTTCTCGAATGATTTGGTTGTAAAAAGTAATGGGGAAAAGAGGAAAGAATAGGTATTGTAAAAGCCATAATTTAAAGATATTTCCAATCAGCTTATGAGCAAATTCACTGAGTTGGTGCAACAGAAAGCTGGATGATGTTGTAGAAAATGAAATCACCTGATCAATTTTAGAAGGATCCTTTCCATGGTGAAAAGTGGAAACAAGAATGGCCAAGGCATGAACGTGATTCATGCTCACATTGAACTGATCCTGCAACATTCTTGCTCTCTCATCACACATGTTTACAAGAGTCTCTTGCCTTGTCAAGAAGCTTTGTCTACTCAAGTATTGAAACAACCAGGCAGCTGAAAGAACTCCACACAGTACAAATAGTTTAAGAAGTTTCTTCCTCCACTTTCCTGCCCCTTTAGAGGGTCCCACAGGCAGCGATTGCCGCTTCAGCTGGAGAAGTTGCTGTTGTGGTTGAGGCATTGGCTCCAATCGAACAAGACTTTCTTTCTGGTTCATCCAGATTTTAAACGAAAAAAGATACAACATCAAGCTTGTTATCAGACCAATAAAAAGCCCCCAACGTATTCCACCAGAAAACAAAGTTTTATTTCGGGGTATCATGCAGTCCCCTGCTCCCCTCTTTTGCAAATCATCCTGTGAAAAGACAAGACAGTCAAGATTTCTTTACTGAAAAGAACACATATAAAAGAGAAACTACAAGCATAAAAGGGAGCTGACTTAGCATCCTTCCGCTATGGATGCTTTTTTTTTTTTCATTTTTATGTCTCTCAACATCAACTCCTTTTATCATTGTTTCCCTAAGATGATAAGTTATATAGAAACTTGATGAGGTTGTGGTGAAATTACTGTCACCATATTAACTCTAAGGGGACAGAGCTTTCAGTAATAGACTAAACCTTGAGCTTCTAAGTTCTAACAGCTCTGAAAAACTACAAATTCTATAGGTTGCAGTAACAAGGCCTTACCTTTTCATAATCCTGTGAAATTAATGAAAGAGCAGACGATGTGGCAGATGATATTGATTCCGATTTCACTGGTTGCTCAAGTCTCCAGAGGTTACCGGCATCTCCAACTGGGCACTGGTCATCAGGATCTACAATTGAAGTGAACCATCCACCCAGATGCTGGAACTCCAGCTTGTTTGAGAACTGTATCTTCATAGCACAGGTAATATCATAAGTCGTTTGTCTCTTAAGCTTTGATTCCTTAATACATTCAAGAGACGTTATATAAGAGAAATGAAAACACAGAATTTTCATTACTAAGATGAGCTGTGTAAGAAGAAGTTGATGAGATCAGGAGTTCTTCGAGGACAAAAAAGATGATTTCAATGATTACAAATTATTGGTGTACCAAAAGCACTTTAGTGTGGTTTCCCTGATTATCATCTCATCTCATATATATAGAAGTTTTAGACGGATAAATATTTGAAGAAAGTGAGAATTTCAAGCAAATAATCCATGGTTAACCATGAGGAGGAAGCTATAAGCTCTGGCAGACAACTTTAAATTCATTCTTTCACTAAGCGCCATTAAGAATGTTAAAGGTAATGAAGTCCGTAACGAGAAGTTTTGAAGCAATTATAAAAAGGGAAAACCGCTAAATGTGGTAATAGATAAAGCCTTCAGCTACTAGAAAAATATACTTCAAGATCTAATTAGAGCACAAGCATGAAGTTGCTTCTTGCCAACGTCGAAATTGTAAAAACAGACCTGAGCATTTTCTTCACGAGCATCTTGATTCTTGTCTTTCCTTGCCAATTCTCGATTATCAAAACTCAAAAGAAAACTAATACTCCCTATGGCAAATGCACATAGTAAAAGGCAAAGAAGTAAAAGCTTTCGTCTCCATTTCTTGACAGTATTATCCACATGCAAAGAATGGTCTTGCTTTCCAAGTCTGAAACTTGCGGATAATCTGCCATTAAAGCTAGAGAGCTTTCTACGCATGGACATTTTAACCACAGCCCACCAGCGTATCCTGACAAAACAATTTGGCAGCTTAAGAAAAACGCCAGCCTGAGCAGCACAACTCATCAAAGCCACGCCTCAGAAGAATTCGAGAACATGGATATTTTAAAAAGCAAAAGATTATATATTTCCATCTACGAACTCACCAAAGACGTCCTCTTTAGATAAAAAGACTACAACGCCAAAAATTGGATGATCCAGCTCTAAATTTTTGTCAAGCCAAGAATGAAAGTCATCTGATTAAACTCTGCATCCCTGTTTTATGTTTCAAGACGAAGTCTCCTCGCTCTTCTTCCAAGGAGCACAAGAAAACCAACTAATCATGACAAACAGAAGAAACTGGCAGACTCAGTTGCTACCTCTGAGAGAATCATTAATGAGGTAAGGAGAAAACTGGACCTTTCTTGAATCTGGTAGTTTCCCGCTTCCACAGGTCTGAATAGCCGAAATCGATCGTCAAATTGGAACTTCTTGAAACTAGATCCATCATCAAGTGAGTAACTGAGCTAGACCAAAATGGTTACTGTTAAAACAAAAATGGAATCATTGATCACAAAGAGGAAGTTGAGGCTGAGTCCCCTGTTTTTTACTCTCGCTTTAGATGAACTCTCTCTTTTCCTTTCACCCAATTTGCTGTCCAGCATATGAATATAAATATTAACAAAACCGCAACATAAAATATCAGCCCTCAAATATTATATTATAATCAGTCCAGATTGGGTTAGGCATCTTGTAGTCTACACTGTTGTTCAAACAAAATAATACTCTTTTACTCATTTTACTAGTAATCCACAAATTTCCCGGAAAACTTTTTTATCTTTTCTCTTTTCGTTTCAACGGTGGCCCTTCGGAACCGGGATCGAGAGACTACTCTTGCGTCTGCATCTGCACAGCCTGTAACTGTAAGAACCAGTGCTTCTATCGTCCACATAAATGTGTTAATGGAGCAGAGTAATGGATAAGAGGATTTGACGTGCCTCTTGTCCTGACATGGCCAGAGACAGACAGGTAAAGTACGCGTAAACTGTGAAGTAGCAATAACCAAAAGTAAAAATAATTAAGGTAACTTGGAGTTCTTACTTCTTACAAAAAGTGGAAACTTTCTTCGTTTCTTTTCTCGTCGCATTTATATTATATGTTCTCAACCACCTTTCCAAAATAAACGTCGTGTCGTTGTTACAAAACAATCCAGTCTTTATTTGTCATTAATCAACTTTTTTTTTTCTTTTTGCTATGATTGTTATTTGATGGGTATGTATACTGAGTTATTTTACAATTCTTTAAGCTAATATATTTATTAAATTCAAGATAAAATGCAGTCAAGTTATCTTTTTTTTTTCTTAATCAGGTCCCTCCCATAACATAGTTGAAAACTGGAGTTTTCAAGCGTCAACCCAAACAACTTTTAGGATATGTTTGGTTGAGGGGTTAAGGATGGAAGGGGGTGGAACGTAACACGCTTCTATTGTTTAGTTGAAGGTTTCATAATAGAATGAAATGGGATGGGATGGAAGCGGAGGGTTTCATATTACATTCCATTCCATCCTAAATAGTGAAAATAAGAAACCTCCGATTCGGAGGGTTTAGGATGGAACGTAAACTAATAAATG
>JANIIA010000004.1:18574331-18624249 GCA_027478495.1 Erythroxylum alaternifolium | reverse complement strand
CTTTAAAAAGATTTATAATTGTTTTGTGAGCTCTATACATACCATCATATATATACCCCAAAGATGGCTTCTCATCTAAGTCAACAATCCTCAACAGCCTTATAAGCAGAGCCACAATCTTCACAATGATCAAGTAAGCATTCCAAAATTTATTATCTAGAATAATAGCACAAACTTCTTGATAAACACTTTTCAAAGTAATAAATGTAGTTGGAAACCTGGTAGCAGCAAAATGCACGATCTCAACCTAATCTTCTTGCTTTCTTAACCAAGACAAAAATGTGATTATACACAAAAATTGTGATCTTAGATACGAGTGAAATATGACTACAAATATGATCCATACCACTAATATCTTTTACAATAAGCTTTATACAATGAGCAGCGCATGGAGACCAATAAATATGCCCATATTTTGATTGTAATAAGTACCTAGCTGATACATAATTAGATACATTATCTGTAACAAAATGCACAACATTCTTTGGTCCAACCCACTCGATAATTTTAGAGAATAATTCCGATAAAGCATTAGCACTTTTTACCATGTCAAAAGAATCAACAGACTTGATAAAAGCTGTTCCAATATTTCAATAAACCAAAAAATTAATTAAGGTTCTTTGTCTTTGATCAGTCTACCTATCTGCCATAATAGTGCATCTTGTTGATTTCCAACTAGATTTATATGTATCTACAATTAACTGACATTTCTTTTTTCAATCTTAAAGCAAAGGCACACGCAGCTCATAATAAGATGACACCTTAAATCTTGGACCTATTGTCGTTGGAGCATCAATTGTCTCTTAAAAATATGCTTAATTTAAAGCATTTAAAGGAATACATGAATGATAAAACCATCTAGCCCATGCTCTTTTACATCTCAAAACAAAATCCTTAACCATCAGACTTTTTAGAGTAGGTTGAGGACTAGGAGTAGTTCTTGGAGAAAAATAAGAATTTATGTCAATAGTAGCTTTTCTTTTTCCTTTATCTAATGCTTGTGGTGTTTCATTATCTCCAAAAGACATATCTTGAGCCTCTTTATTTTCCTTTTTCTTTTTTATTTGTTGCTACAAATATTTTGCAATCATATCACACACATCAAGTGGTACTTTTTTGCAAGAAACAATATTACCTTTAACACCAGCAATATGTTCTTTCATTCTAAAAATCTCTCCCGCTTTAAATATTCTACCACAAAACATACAGTTATATTGGACATTCCCATTAGATGCTTTAGAGGAAGAAAAATAATTCCATGCTGGATCAGATTTATCACGAGTAGAGGATGATTCCATATTTTTCATTATGATTTAACCTAAAAAGTATAAAAAAATAATCGGGTATACTATTGTCAGGGAAAAAGCATACAACTTAAATAATTCTCATTTATCAATTGTAAATTTGTAACAAAGAAGACCAACAATAATAGAATGGATTAAAAAAGACCAACATGTGTTACTTATTAAACTTTACTCCATAGATTTACTATATAAATGGGTTGATACTGTATATTTTTTGTAATTTTTATACTTGAAATTGTAATTTTAATCAAATTCTAAAATTACAAAATCCGTTTTGAGTAGACACCAACTATTAATTCCCTTGACTAACAAAAATACACCCTGCTAAAATTCAGATATAGTTGGAAGACATCCTTCATATTGTGTAAATTTACATGTAGTTTGAAGAAATGCTTCTTATTGTGTAAATTGGTAACAGAGATATTTCTTAGATGACAATTTGAATTCATACACATAATATGCCCTCTTCTTTTCTTGATGACAATTTCATCAATGATATTGTTAGATCTTACTGCTACAAGTGGCTACTTATTATCTTTTGATCTTTGTTGACCAGCTAACTATAGAGTTGTTTGTTACCTTGCGTTGACTTCTTTGAACATTAAGAGGAACTCAATTCTTTTACAGTATTTCTTCGAGACTGGCCAAGGTACTAGGTACAACTTGAAATACTTTCTAAAATATGTTAAGGATCCAAGGTCCGTTTAGATGAAAAAACCCCTTTGATCTATGTTATCTACTAGATTTCTTATGAATGAAGTAGAAAGATATGTGGTGACATATACTATTGCTATCTCAAGGTAACTTGTGATTGGTTCAATTATGCAAATAGAAAAAAAACAAAAAAGTAAAAGAACTGCTCATAACTACTATTCATTCATTAGACTTACTCCTACCATATTTGCCAAAGCAGAACAATTCATATTGGTGACTTATACTATTGCTATCTCGAGGTAACTTGTGTTTAGTTCACTTATACAAATGGAACAGGAACAAAGAAGTGAAAGAACTGCTCATAACTACTATTCATTTATTAGACTTACTCCTACCACATTTGCCAAAGCAAACAATTCATATTATCAATTTATATAATCTATTCAGAGAACAACAAAGAAGAAGCTAACAATCAATCACCACAGACCAGAAACAAATCAATAGCTTACAAAACAAGACCAAATACACTCACTTTTTAAGCCTTGCTCCAGCAATTGCTCCACTTCAAATAGCCTAACTGAAATTTTGGTAATTTTCAATTTTGGTGTTCATATAAACAAATAGAGTTCTAAATAAGAATATATATAACCTAACTATCAATATCAAAAATTGCTATGAAATAGAATTCTAAATATTACAGAAGTTTATATGAAGTAGAGTTTTAACTTCTAAATATTACAGAAATTGATATCAAATAAAGTTCTAAACATTACGAAAACTTAAACCAACTATTAATGTATTTCTAATTGTTACAGAAAACAAATTGATCAATCTAAAACCATTACAGTGAACTAATCCATGCAAGAGATGAGTTTGTAGATCAAAAGCATCATGTTCCAATCGCTTGTTCCAGTTACTCCAACCAAAATCACAATAACAAAGATTGAAAGAAAAAGCAGATTTAATGCAAACATGCCTCAGATATAAAAGAAATAGCAGTAACATTAAAATAAATTACCACTCCAAATTTTCTTCCAACGTCGGCTTATTTGGTGGTCGAAACAGGCGGCTCGTCAAAGAATGAAGGGCAATACTATAACATGACCAAACACAAAAACACAGATTAACAAGAGAGGCAGTAATTTCAAGAAAGAATCAAAGATTTAAGCTCAAACAGTCATCAAAGAAACATAGACCTTACCCACAGTAGCTGCACGAGGAAAACCATAGCAGTCTCCTAAGGAGAGTCAACAGGGCTTGACTTTTGCATCTATAAGTTACATGCATACATGGAGACGGTGAGATATGGTTAAGTGAAGGTGATAAAGAGAAAATAGTGAAGAGGCGAGAGACACATCAATTGTGAATGAAATCTGAAGGGTTTAGGTTTAGGTATATCTGTCAATCTGTTGAGAAAATAGGAAAGGGCGCCTGGTGAGAGAGAAATCTGAGCTCTCTATCTTCTAATTTGAGAAAATGATGAGGGGCGACAAGCGAGAAACAGAGTTCAAAGTCTCAATTGCTGTCTCTCGCTTGTCGCCCTTGTCATCGCAGTTGCCCTCACCATCGATAATTCTGAAATGTTAGCGTTGACTGGCGATTTAGGGATTTTTCATTTTAGAGAGAAATGAGAAATTTAAGTTAGCGAGAGAGAAATTTGAGAAAATGGTAAGGGGTAATGGGCTACAGATGAAGATCGACGCCTCAATCGCCAGTTGCCCTTGCCATTTTCTCAGCTTCTGAAATGAGGAAGGGCTAAAGCGATGCTGGCGATTTAGGGATTTTGTTTCATCAAACCAATGTAACCTGGCCAGTTTTTTATTGACAGGTTTTAGTTTACAACTGAAACTTTTTTTGGTCGGATCGGTCAGTCTGGTCTGATTTTTAAAACCTTGATCAAAGGTCAAATAGGCTCTATAAATGTAATTCTCATTAACTTAATTTTTTTCGAGCTTTTGACATGTACTAATTTAGGAATGGAAGGTCTATATTCAAGCATGAGCCCAATGAGACTACTCTCTGACTCGTACTTTTTATAGAGGTTGCTGATTTGTTGTGATTGTGAGAGCAAAAAATAAAGGTGGTGGTTGCATACTTGCTCACTGTTTTGGGATGCAAGTCTAGCCTTACCACTAGCGATTTGGAAAACATTTTCAGATCATGCATTTCTTTAATTTTCTCTTATTTTCAACTTTTAATATTTTGTTATTTCACATATTGTGGTTACTTGCTATGTTGTTAATTGAGAATTTAATCACTTTTGTAATAATGCGTTTGCATCCTATGAATGTATTAAATTCTTATTCTGATAATTTTTGTTTTATTTATTGCTTGAAATATTGTTTTTATTATCTTTGTTCATCATCACTTTGTATTTTATGTTGTTGGTATATGAATCTTAGGTTTCTTATAATATGGAATTATTTTTAGGTAATTATGAAAGTTGACTATTCAGGACTTTGGTTGTAAAATTTGCATCTTTTTCATCTTGACTACTATTGGAATTGAGGCATATGATGATATGATTAAGGCTTAGTTTGGGAGAACAATGGCGGTTGACAACCTACTGAAATCAACCTACTGAAATGATAAGTACTTATTCTCAATAAGTACTTATGTGTTTGGGATTGCTATTTTGGTAACTATTGAAATGTCAAAATAGGTGATTGGCAAATGCGGTTGCAGTTGCTGAAAAGAGATAAAATGACTAAAAAGTTCATTAATTTAATAAACTATTAATTGTTGTATAAATAATTAAAACATATATTATTAGTCATATAAATTTAAATTTATAAATAATAAATTATTAAATTAAAATAAGAAAATATAAATATAATAAATTTAGTAAATAAAATATTTCATAAAAATATATTATTAGTCATATTAATTAAGAGTATATCGGAAAATAATACTTGTAGTGAAGGTTATTAATGGAAAGTAAAATTTCTACCACAGAAGTAGTTTCCTACCGCAACTCTCTTTCTGTTTATTGATTTCTACAGTGGCACCGCACTTTTTTCTAACCTCTGATTGTTCACCACAAATCTAAACATGTGACTGCGTTTGAAAATTACGGTGAATAAGCACTTATTCCCACCGCACTACAAATCCAAATGCAACCTAAGTTGTTAGACATGATATTACAGCCTTGGTTGTGGTTACTAGGGAGAAGTTAGGTTGCTGGTAATGCTGTTGCTATTTCTACTACTATAGCTGTTGAGAAATTGGAATAGGATCTAATTCCCACCATAACGAAATAATTATAAATGTTTTTTCATATTTTAATTTCCTAAAAACCAAGATCATTTTAATTCTATAAAATGAATAACACATAAATCATAATTAAGCATGAATTTTAGTTCGTATCTTATTTTGAAGATTGGTCATTTTCTTCTTGTATCGCTTGAACTGTTTTTAAAATTAGTCCATCTTAACCACCGTAGCTGCATAAGTATTTGGCCTCTAACAGTATCTACAAAACAAGTTGAGAGAACTATTTAACTCTAACAAGGAGGGTTAAGCAAGGAGTGCTAGCTTCATTAGAGCTTAAGCCTATTTATAATAGATTTTGGATATTTTAGTAATTTAATCAAAATTAAATTCTAATTTCAATTAAACTTTAATTAGGATTATAAGTAATTCTAATTAAATACCACTTATGGCCAAATAAGATCAAATATGTCATATTGACCATTATTTATTATCTCATATTTAATTATAAAGTTTCTTAAACTTAGAAATCATGTAACACCTCCTTACCGTAGGGTACGCACCAGGACGCCCGCAGGTCATTCCAGTACATATCCTATGATAAGGGAGCGCTACGTGCGATCACTACAGTTACTCCACATGGCATCACATCAATTTAAGCAATAAAGCGTTAATTGTAAACCACAATATTTTTAAAATGAACATGTCAATACAATTTTAAACACTCCTAACCCGTTCCAAATTACTATTTTACCCTTCCCATCGGTGATGGGATGTTACATTAATTCATTGGGTATTATAATTATTTGTTATATTTGCATGCTTTTGTAACAAATCAAAAGAGTTAACTAATAGTAAAACAATTAGATTGGGTAATAAGAGTTAAACAATCTAATAGGTCACGCAAATAATCAAATCAGTAATTTATATGAAGAGAGATCTTGTGTGAGAACTTGATAGTCTATTCAAAAGATTAAGATCTAATTGGATGTGTGGGCTTTTTGTTAATTGAGAGATTGCAATTTCCATAATTCAGTTAGGGGTTATGATTTAGGGTTTAATGATTATAACTTAAGACAGAATAATCTACACTTCGAAAGTCTAAGACCGATACTATATTAAATCAAAAGTAATTATGTTGGCCTTTGATGATAGGATAAATCCCCCATCTCATAATAGGCTAATCTTCCTTGTGTGATTTTTGATTATTCATTGGTAGTGCTTAATGTTGATTTCTTTATGTTAATTTTACAATTTCATTTTCAATCAATCCATATTTGCTTATTTATTTTTCTGTTTAGTTTTTTTCTTTTTAATTATCCTTGAGTCCTTAAACAACTTAGAATTCAATCAGTCACCAGGTCCTTGAGGGATTGACAGATCATATACTAAACTCATGAACCATGCATTTACGATATGTTAAGGGATAAGAAATTGTAAAATTTGCCTAATCGATTAAGTTTTTGGCTCCATTGTTAGGGAGTTAGTAGGATTAGTTTATTTCTTTTACCCTAAGGAGTTTTCTCCACTCTTTTGTCTAAGCAATTTCTTAAAGAAAAAGTTACTAGGAGTTCGAGTCAGATGGTCAAAACTTTATAACTTGACATCACCCAGTTGGAGCGAGCAATCCGAAGAACTAAACGTGGAGAAGAAGATATTACCAAAGCAACCATGTCTGAGTAATTTCATCAAGAGTTTCAGCGAGGAAGAAACTAAGGGAACTAATTGCGAACCCTCATGGATTTCATGAGATAGGAGTTTAATGCAACCAATCAAGGTGTCGATAGACCATCTATTCAAGTAGCTTCATTTGGAATAAAACCAACTTTATTAAATATGCTGCAAACTAATGTTCAATTTTACGAGCTGACTAATGAGGATCCTAATGCTCATATAGTCAATTTCTTAGCAATATGAGATACTTTTCGATATCTTGGGATTTCATTGTTAAGATGAGGCTCTTCCCTTTCACACTAAGGGATATAGATAAGGTATGATATTACTCACTAAGTCCCACGAATGTTACAACTTAGGAACAATTAGTGCGAGCGATCTTAGATAAGTACTTCCCTCTCTCGAAGACTACAAAAATAATCAAAGAAATCATAAAATTTCAACGAAGTGATGGGGAGTCGCTTTATGAGGCTTAAGAAATGTACAGAGATTTGAAAAGGAGGTGCCCTCATCACAACCTACCTAAAGAGTTCCTTTTGTAAACTTTTTATAATGGAGTAAACTTGCCTACCCAAGGCATCATTGATGCAGCATCATGATGATCTTTAATGAGGAAGATTGTGGATGAAGTGGAAAAGTTTTAAGAGGAAATGGCTAGTAACAATTGTCTTTGGACAATGGATAGGAGTAGACAAGATATGAACCTCCGCAAGCAAAAAAAAAGTTGCAGTTGTTGACCCAACTACTGAAATCTAAGCTAAGATTGATAACTTGACCCAATAGCTAAATAATATGGAAGCCTCTTCTTCAGCTCCTATAAAAGCTATTCAGAAAAGATCTGAACTATATGGATAAGATAACCATGATACCATTGATTGCTTTCTGATGAAAGACCATGAATCGAAGCAAGTTAACTATATAGGAGCACAATTTGGTATCATGGTTATCTTGTCCTAGGTGAAAGAATCACCCAAACTTTTCCTAGTCAAACAATATGGGAGTTCAATTCCAACCTTAAGGACCATCTCAATCCCAACAAGAGAAATTAAACTCGATGGACTCTACGCTAGATAAAATATTAAATAAGCTTGGAAGTCTAGATGATGTTCAAAAGGATTTAGAAGGAAGATTCGAACAAGTAACAAAGAATTATGCCTCTTCTATCCGTAATTTAAAGGTTCAAATGAACCAATTGGCAATTGCTTTATATACACGAAATGTAAGGAGTCTCCCAAAATATTCTTGAACAACATCGAGGGAGTAACTAAAATCTATCACACTTGGAAGAGGGAAGGAATTTGAAAAACTCACAAAGTCGAAAGTTGTAACCCCTCCTTTTGTTGAGAACAACCAAGGAAAGGAGAAAGACATAGACATAAGCGAATACCCTACTTACATTGCTCCTCTTCCATATCCATCTAAAATTCCATATCCTTAGTGATTGCAAAGGAATAAACTGGATGCATAATTTATGAAATTTGTAAAAAAATTGAAGATGTCATAGATAACTCTTTCGTCGAGGCTTTGGAACACATGCCCAAATATGCAAAATTTTAAAAGGAAATATTATCAAAGAAGTATACTTGGGAAGATAAAAAAATGGTAGCATTAATTGGCTCCTATAGTTCTATAGTCACTAGCTAGATGCCATTAAAGCTAAAAGATCCAAAGAGTTTCACAATACCCTGTGTAGTTGGTGAATTTGACTTCACAAAGTGCCTCTGCGATCAAGGATCAAGTATCAAGTATCAATCTTATGCACTTGTCGATATTGAGAGAATTAGGACTCGATGAGGTTAAGCTAACTTCAAGGCTAATTCAGTTATTTGATCAATCTGTTAAAAGACCGTTTGGAATGGTGGAAGACATTCTTGCCTTTAAAAAGGATAAGAACTATCCATTATTTCTTGGGTGACCTTTCATGCACATAGGAAAAGCATTAACCGATGTTTATAAAGGAAAATTGACACTTCAGATTGGCGAAGATTAAGTGGAATTTAATATGAACAAAGGCTTTAAAGAATCTAAAGGAAATCAACGCCTATATGAAAACTTATATCAAGGATAAAAGTATGCAAGAAAAAGTAGAGAATTGAGATGCAGAATTGAAATCAATAAAAGTGGAAACAGACAATGAAGTTGAGAAGTCGAACAAGGCTAAGTCTGAAGGAACTGATAAGATGGAGGAGTTGGGTGTTTAAACTCGTTAAGACATATTAGTTTGAACCGAAGCACCCATAATACCCACCTTAGAGCTTAAACCTTTGCTTACACATTTAGATATAATTTTTTAGGTAAAGGTCAAACTTTACCCATCATCATTTCTATTCAACTTAATGGGAAATAAGAGAGTAGGGTGGTAGTGATTGTCAGGAAGTGGATGAAGGCCCTAAGATGGAAAATATCTGACATTCGAGGTATAAGCCCAAATGTTTGTATGAATCGAATAAACCTAGAAGAAGCACGTAGAGTAGTGAGGGACCATCGATGTGGATTAAACCCTCACCTGAAAGAGGTGGTTAAGAAAGAAGTAGTAAAACTCTTAGAAGAAGAGATAATTTATCCTATATCCGATAGTGAATAGGTTAACCCGGTACAGTGCATACCATAAAAGGGTAGAATGAGTGTAATGCAAAATGAAGAATTAATTTCAACAAGAATAGTCACAGGATGGAGAGTGTGCATAGATTATTGAAAACCTAATACGGTGTCTAAAAAGGACCATTTCACTATAAGAAAAATGCCATTTTACGACAGACATTACTGACTGACAAAGGCATCATAGAAAGAACCGTAGCTCATAATTATCGATAGAAGATCTTGTTCCGTTGGTAAATGTATCGATAGATAATTAATGCATCGTTGATAAATTTACTGATGGAAATTAATGTCCCGTTGGTAAATTTACCGACGGATTCTGGTGCAATTGACCTTCGGTATATTTACCAATAGAAAATGGCCTTTTTTCGGTAAAGTTACCAATAGTTTATAGTTTTTTGTCAGTAAAATTGTTCAAACATTACCGACGGTTAAGGTTTTCCATCGATGAGTTTATGGATGAAATTGGTTATTCCGTCTGTAATGACCGACGACCTACGGTTCATTATTCCATCTATGTTTACCGATGGAATACGATTGGTTATTTGTCTGTGATTACCAATGGCTTACGGTTGGTTATTTCGTATGTGATAACTGATGGCTTATGGTTGTCTGTCGGTAAGTTTCTTCAAACATTACCGACAGATATTCTTTTTCTGTCGGTAATGGTTATAGCTTTACTGATGGAAATAGTTATTCTATCAGTGATTGCCAATGGTTAGTTTTCTTCTGTCTATAATGGTTCTAATTTTACCAACGGAACCGCTAATGTCTGTCAGTAAATAAATCAGAATTTTTTTTAAAATAATGTACTTCCATTACTGTCAATAAATTTTATTTTATGATGTTATAATTGATGCATAATTTAAACAGCTATTAATGTAATATTATACATTAAAATTTTTAAACATAAGTTTGATTGATGATATAAAGTTGAAAATATCTTAATTAATAATAAAAACATTAAACTGTAAATAATAAGTTTTTGTAATTCTAATAAAATGACCAAAAGTACACTATTAATTTGGAGACGACGGATTCTTTGATTGGTGCGATGAGGTGCTACCCTTATCTTTTAACTCATCCACCTCATTATAAAGCTAAGCCATGTACTGCATCGACTATTTCAACTGATCCATCGACTATTGCAACTGAGTTGCCAATGTTTGCATTGTGCTCAGAAGTTCTTGGACTTCATTGGTTGTGGACCGCCCACTAGATGTTGTTGTACTGGACGTGGAGGAATGCGAATACATATATTCTCAAATGAACCTAAGCCGAATATCCTTCCCCGATGATTCCTACCACCCACTGCATAAAGATAGGTTTGAGTTTCAACAATATCTTCAGATTGCTGAGACTATCGTTAAAACCTTTCTTGTATTTTGTCCTATTAGAAGGCAATGTTTATATTAGTAAGTCATAATTATTAAGAATTAATATTAAACCATAAATTTCACCTACATTAAGTTCTCTACAACGACTATTGACGAATGTCACACCGTTATGCTTCTTAGTGTGAGTGTACAAAAAGAGCTAACGAGGTATAGGCCTCATGCCTATAGACTTTTCCAGCTTAAGAATAAATTGTTATAAGTGGATTAGAATTTATTAAAATTTTGATAGAATTTTCTCTATTTTTATGATATCTACCTCCTATTGAACAATGAAAAAAACTAAAAAACACAGACATATATGACACCAGACATTGATAACATTATCATTCTCAACAAGAAACACATATTTTCATTCTAAAATTCACACATCAAATTCAATTAAAATATAAGAAAGTAAAGAAATGAGAATATAAATGTAAAGCATAGATACTTACAAGTCTCTCTGCATGCTCTTGGTGGGTAATAGGTCCTCCCGTATGTACGAGAAGACTCTCTCCCCCCGATCCTCCACGTCTGTTAGTCAAATTACGCTCTAAAATGAACATTGCCTCAGGTGATGTCCAATGATGCTGCCAGTGACTCCATATTTGTTCAAAAATGTAAGGCGATCATATGCTGGCCCTGTGTATCATATTGATCTATCCATGCAGTTGACAACTTAGGAAAACTGAAATCTTATAATGTGTTTAAAAGAAATTTACAATCAATATTTCCAAAGCCTTTTGAAAATATATCTTAAGGACACAATCCTTGCTTAAATGCTTCTTATTATAACCGTCAATGAGATCCTAATCAATTAAAATGTTTGCCTAATTGATCTATCCATTACGAATTAATGCCTCCCTTAATCATTAACTCAATAGATCCTTTAAGAAAGTTTATTCTTTTTTCAATAAGAATTAATGCCTCCCTTAATCATTAACTCATTATAAAGGAAATTATACAATAAAAAAATAACATAAACCATAACTTTGTTTTATATTTCTCAACCAAGTTAAAAATTATGGTTCAATTGCACTAACATTCTTTTAAAAGATTTTGCAATTGATTATCACATTTAATACTCATCATTCATTATCATCTCGATTAGCTGAATTTCACTTGGTTAGCTATTTTCTAAAACTCTATTTTAAAAAAAAAACTTAGCCATTTTATAGTTAACTTTCTAAGCAAACTTCTTGATTGTTTCAAACATACAAAATATTTATTTTACATGTTTGAAAAAAAAGGCTATTTTAATAGAAATTTAAATTTAAATTTCAATGTAAAATTTAATTTTCTACAAATATTAAAAATAAAAAATAATAATTTTTTAAAGAAATATTGGCTTTCATGTTTAAGTATCCTCGTTTTCTTCAATAACTTGATCTTTAAGGATTCAATTTAGAGATCTTTTTAGTTTCTTGTGTAATTATATTGTTGCTTTGCTTAAATGACGTTAATCATAATTTCTATAAAATAATATTAATAAAAAATATTTCCTTTAATATGAAAAATAAATTACATAATAGTATAATATTTTGTTATATCAAATTCAAAGATTAGAAACTTACTCAGTTAAAAACTTTTTCTTTTTTTGGGATAACAAAATAGATAATATTTAAATAATAAAAATAATGATATCTTTATCATTGCTTTGATTTTGAAAGTTTAAAAAGGACTTCCACTTTATTTATATCTTATTATTTAATTTTAAAAATAAATATAAATGGTAAGCAAAAGATATCATTTGCATGTTGACTATCTTAAGGTTTCAAAATGTGTTCCTTATCAAGAATATTGAAAGTTGTGCCAAGAAAAATATGCCAAAATATATTTAAGGTCAATTGATGAATTTTCAATATACAATTGCAAAAGAAACTATGTCTCAAAGTTAAGATTTCATAAAACTCATATCATGTAAATAATAGTTAAAATATCAAATTTTAATTTCTCAAGGCAAAAGGTACAAATTAACACTTAAAGTTTCTTTAAAAAAATCTAAACAAACTCCTAACCTTTTGAAGAAGTTAATTTAGCTATTAACATTAAAATCTATTTAAGTAATACCCCTTATTTGTGTATAACTTAGTGAAAATGTTAGAATTAAGGAATTTTTATATGATAACAATAAGGACTTATTTATTCCATTGAGAAAAATCTACAAGGGTACATTACAAAGTTTTAATATGTTAAGGGTTAATTTGTGATTATTTGGCAATAGTGAGGTAGAATATGTTAATTTTAGAATTTTAAGGGCTTATCCATAGAAATTAGAAATATTAAAGGCTTAGACATGACATTTTACAAATTTAAAATTTCTAAGATATACATTAACTAGCTAATATAACACAAGAAATTCTAAGTGCCATAACTAATGTAAAAAAAAATATTGGATCACTAAAGAAGTTGCTTAACAATTAATAAGTTACGTTGGAAAACAATATTTGCAAGATACGGTTTATTGAACCTTTGTAGTCGATATTAAAGCCTTGCTATTTCATAAGGGTTTAAATGAATTGATAAGACTATAAGATGATGTTTCAAGACTTAATGGTCATGATTAGAGATCTGAAAGTGAAAGTATTAGAATTAAAGAAGTTACCTAAAATTGCTCGAGCGTTACTTAATGTTTCAAAGCAAGTTAAAGGAGTGCCAAGGTGTTAGAAAAGAAGCATCATTAGATAGATAGGAGTTTAGAGTGGACTAAAGGATATTTAGTTGACTATATCCTACGATGTGAGATGTTTTTTCGTAGTTTAGATCATGTGATCAACAGAATGAATGGTTAATTGACGATCATCAGAATGACTCACCATCGTAATATTTTGGTAAAATGAAAGGGATTGACACTAGAAACAATTAGTATGTTGGTAAATAGTATAAGAAGGATTTCTAAGAGCTCAATAACTAACAAAAATAAGATTCATGAGAAATCAAAGTGATGGCAAGAGTAAGCACTACATCTAGTTGAGAGTATTGAGTTGTTTTCTTTATTGATAGTTTGCTAATTAAAAATGAGATTGTGAGTCACTTATGAAGTCTTTAAGAAATTGTTTGGTTCACCTAACTATACAAATTTTCTTGACAAAGACGAGTACCTAGTGAGGATTTCTCTAATGTATCACTAAGAAGCACAAGCAAAAGTTTTACACATAAACCAAATATTCCTCCTGAGTATACATTAGGGATGGTTTTTAGTGATCAAAATTTAGAGAAGCTATGGCAAACTATGTAGTTATTATTGGGTTTAGTATTAGATTTATGAAGAATGAACAAAAAGAGAGTAACGATTTGGTGCATTGAAAACTATCACTAGGGGTCATATATCCAATCAGCTAGTAATACACCATATGCTTATACTATATTCCCAAATCGAGAGTGCTTATTATATAACACAATATTCATTTTGTAGCTTTAAAATGGTGCTTTGAATGAAACTGCATAAACCTAGATACTATACCCATTGAATAAGGAATTTTAGACCTAGTATAAGTTAAATAGGTCAGTCCTTTTAGTAGAATCTTGTAATGTTTTTCACTAGCTACTTTGATGCCATCCTTGATTTAGAACTTCTCATTCATATGCTTAAGTGTATCAGCTACCTTATAATTCAATATATGGAACCTTTTTAGTAAATTCATTACTTATTTCTTTTTAGAGATGAAGAAACGATCCCTAACTTGCTTCATTTCCATATTAAGAAAGTAATGCAATAAACTCAAATATGATATTTCGATTAAGCGCATTCATACCCTAATTCAACAAATTTTGCAAATTAAGCACATTCATATCCTAATCAACACATCCAATTTAGTTAACCTAATCAATTCACCAATTCATATATACCTTAATCAATTCAGGAAATACATACCCTAATCAACACAATTGACGGAGAGGAGAGACTCTAGATGGCAACGGACGACGACAGTGACAAGAGGAGATGCAGATGGCGAGGAGAGGATGGCGCAGTAAAGAGAGGAGACGGCGAGATTCAGACGGCGACGAAAAAGAATGAAGAAACATAGGAGAAAGGGAGAAGGAAGGCTCGGGGATGCTTTAAGCCCCAAAGCAAAACGACATCGTTTGATATTAAACCAAATGACATAGTTTTTAATTTTTTAAAATGATTAATTTGAATTTAGCGACGGAAAGTAAAGACTGTCATAAAATCCCTGACGGAACACAAAACCATTGGTACAAAACAGACGGAACGTAAAATTCACCGATGAACACCAAATCTGTCAGTAAAATTCTGATGCTATTTAATTACGAGAAGTATTCCCGCCTAATTTACCGACAATTATGACAAGTTCGTCGCTAAAATTTGTCGAAAAATTTGTGCGAATGTTTTCCTCCACCTTTACCGATGTCAATTTTTTCTCTCACAAAATGGAATTTTTTACGACAGGATTATCGACAGATATTGATTTTTTGTCTATAATTAGCTACGGTATTATATCCGTTAATAATTTTTCATCGCTAATACACGGTTTTCTTGTAGTGATTTGTTATTCGGGGATAATCAAATTTAATAAAGGATGGAAGTAATCTGAGATGAGAAGCTTACCTAAGTGAAGTTCTTCTCCTCTAACTCACCGAAGAGCCGAATCGCCAGACCTCCAAAAGAATGGAACATTTGAAGAGTTCAAGAAACAATTTATTTAAGCCCTAATCACAAAAATCACATTAGTTGAAGATGAGTTTGTTACCTATGTTAAGAGTTTCTTAATGTAGAGAAAGGAGGTAAAATCATAACGGTGGACACCCATCACCTGTTTACAAACAAAGTTTCGCCTCACTTTCCCAAATCAAGTAGCTAATGAGTGAAGATCTTCCCCTCCGACTCGTCACTGAAGAGCCGAATTGCCAAACTTCCAAAAGAATGAAAAAGCTTGAAGAGTTAGGGAAACAATTTAGTCAGCCCTAATCGCGAAAATCGCATTAGTTGAAGATGAGTTTGTTGCCTGTGTTGTGAGTTTCTTGATGCAAAGAAAGGAGGAGAATCATACTGGTGGAGATGCATCAACAGTCTACAGCCAGAGTTCACCTCACCTTCCCAAATCGAGTACTAATGAAGATTCGAGAAAATGGATGTTAGTTATACCCTAAATGTCAAAACGATTGTTCTTTCATTATGCTCTACACGACGTCGTTTGTATTAACCTCAAACACTCTAGTATTTCGAATGAATCTATCTCACGTGGGAGAGTCCCTCTCCAGACGTTATTTTCTATAAATTTTTAATGAATTTTTAAATTTTCAAACAAAAGCTTTGCCTGAGCTTTCATTTAATCTGATTAAGATTTACAACATATCAACACTAGAGATAATTCCTCTGTTGATTCACTATTCGTACCTTATACAAACGGCTCAATTTTATTATGATTTTGTTAGTTCAATGCGGCTGCATGGTGCATCGATTTAATTTCTTTTTCTATACTTAGTTGAGCCCGTTTCTCTCGTAACAAATGGTTAGGAGCGAAAAATAATCCTTTTTTCAAAACGTACATCGGTTACAGACTCGATAAGTCAGGTGATAAGGTCTGGTAATAGGTTGAAGCAACAAAGATGACCAGAATATCATCCAAGGAAGAGAAACACCTACCTAGAGAGTACGATAATACGGTCTGTTTGGTAGTACCAACCCTAAGTAGGAATGTTGCAATCCCCTTCAATCGCCCTACCTCAGATTTTTGACAGCGCTATTCATTTGTAGTATTTACTAATTTGTATTAATTTTGCTTAACGCGATTTTATCTAAATTTTTTTTTAAAGTCTCATATAAAACAGAATTGTTATAGAATAATAGTTATAGAAGATTTTGTTCCGATTCTTAGAACCCGGCATTCAAATGCAGCGGTGAGTAGACAAAGAAACTACACAAAATCAAAGGTTCATCAATCTGTCTCTTCTTCACCTCCACGCCTCCTTCTTAGTCAACAAGCGAAACCTAACAGAGTCCCCAAAACAGCGTTATCACACGCCCATCCGCGATCTCTCTCTCCGCTTCTGTTTCTGCTTGTGTATCGAAGTCAGAAAGTACAATCTATTCAACCCTATAATTAAAGTCAGCTGCGCCTGCTCCCATCCGTTGTTAGAATCAAGTTGTCAAATGCCCCTCCTGGATACCCATCTTTCTCCTAACCCCCACGTGGACTACATAACGTATCTCATCTCACCCCTGCTGCCCTGCCTCAGTCGGTTTCATTCTCTTGCAGCCCAGCCTAGCCTGACCTACCCTAACCTGGCTTAATCTAACTCTGCTCCGAAATCCCACAAGTGTATAGTCGTGTCACATGAAGCTATTGCCACGTGTCTCTCGTCGGCAACAAGAGCGTTAACTTCTCCTACTATCTCCCGGAAATTGTATAATAGCTCTCCTCCCTGCTCTATCTCCCACACCCTCATCAGCCCCCCGGCGCACATTAGTGCGTACCCTCCATTTATGCAACCCATCACATTTTCTCTCTCCACCCTAGCGTTAAACCTACACACCTCCTCTCTTGTCCCTACCCTGCGTACCCTAGCCACTCCCCTACTGTCCACCATAACGTACGCTTCGTTCCATACGCCAAACGAGCTCACCATCATCGGTCTCCTAAATTCTTCCTCATCTAAAATCAACCCTTGGTTCCTCAGATCAAACACCATGTTCATAGAACTCGTACACGCCACCGCCGATTCTTCCCTCGTCATCCTGACTCGGCCAACAAACTCAGGGAATTCCGTCAATAAATGCCATCCCATTACTGTTTCCGGGTTAGTCAACGATCCTCCAACAAAAGTCAACTCCTCGGTGTTCCCATCCCAAATGTGAAAAGCTCGGCCAGGTACACCGGCGTAGAGACCCACCCACCACCGTCGACAGCCAGTGAAGTCCACCAATGAGCCATCGTTAACCACGTCACCGAAATGGGCCCTTCGCGGTTGGGCATTCCCATCTAACATCCCCACGTGGATATCGCCGTCTAGGCTGGCAAATACCAACTTCGCATCGATGAAAACAATGCCTGAGACGGCACGCGAGAAACGGCCTAATCGATCACGATGTTGTGGACGGAGAGTGCGAACGTGGAGGCGTGTACTGAGGTCGAAGAGACGTACAACGCCGTCGGCGAATCCGCAGGCGAGGTAACGATCGGAAAGTGCGAAGCAGCGGCAGATGAGGCCGTCTGCGTCATCTATGTTGGAGAGGTCGAAGTGAAGAGTGAAATGAGAGCACCGACGAGTACGAAAGTTTCGGGCAGTTTGGTGTCGGAAGATGAACTCGTCGCGCCACGTGGAGTGGAAGAGCTGGGTGCGACCCCAGATGCGATGGGTTAGGCGGTGCCAGAGTAGGTCGGAGCGTGAGACTGCGCGCCACGTAGAGCAGACCTGGAAGACCAAGATTATAAGAAGGAAATTAGAATTGGGCGATGAGAAAAACATGGCCATGCATGCATGTAAACCGCCCCCACATAGACAACCTGTAAACCTGGGTGTTTCTAAAGAGGAATTATATTTGTACACATACATATTGATCAGCAACAGAGAACTAAGGAAACGAACTACTCTGAGTATATTGGGTCAAGGTCTTGAGGATACTAAAGTTCAAATAAAATGGAAATTACTTTTGTAAGTTAAAAAAGGAAGGGAATTAGAACAAAGACAAAGACAGTAGCTGTGGTCCATACAAAAGTTTATTTCATATGATACGGATTACGGAACATACAAAAAAATGCGTAAACATGGGATTGCAACAAGAAGCGTTTTTTCCCCTATATTTCTCCTTCATTTCTAAGAAAGGGTTGGCCAAAGACCAAGTGATTATATATCTTCTTCAACTTGGCCTTTTCTGCTATTTCTTTGACTCCCTTCTGTATACTGGGCTTAATTTTATATCCCTTCCATTTAGTACTATTTTAAGAATACAATTAATAAACATTTAATTCAACCATACAAGAAAAGAATAATGTATTATAATACTCTCTGCATGTATATCAAAAGACTCCAAACAAATAGGATCAGTTAAAGGCCAGAATAAAAAGAAAGGGATAACAAAGAAGAAAAACATAAAAAGGAAGTCACCGAGTAGTGGCTACTTTAAGGTGAGAAAGGATAAAAACCTTATATCTGAATCTGAAGTGGCAAGGAGAGATCCGCATGCTTCTAGGCACGAGCATAAGTTGTTGTTGGATTTGACTGATGTACCTAGATATTCAATTGAAGATGGACATCTTTTAAACTTCCTCAACCCAGAAGTTTTAAATTATTACTTATGTTTTATTACCATTTACTGTTGAGGCTTATTGGCTGGACATTATCGAAGGACGACATCCCCAAGAATACAAGCACTGGCTCATATCTCTGACTCTACCACACCTTCCTACAATCAAAATGATGAAATGATTACTACGACGTCAATCCATCTTATGATTTCGTCTCGTTACATAGTCTTATTGTGTTATTTCTCCATTAAACCTTAGATCCCAACCATTTTTACTGCTTAATTTGCAAGGAAAAGATACATAATCATTTGCATTAGCTTGATGAAACATTTGTTACATAATTGGCCGGTAACATGAATCTGGTTTGACCTGGTTCTGCCAGCGCTATTCAAACTCTACGTTTCAGGAACTAATTAATGATTAACAGTTACTTATGAGATTGCGTGCATTATTTTGTATATCAGTAACACAAAAATATTACCACACATTGCCAGAATAGATGTTTTGAAAGTAAGAAACCATAAACCGAGAGAATTAAAAAGGATAATTATTTAACAAACATCAAACGAATCAAAACAAAAAGGCTGTGACTCTTCGTGTATTAAAGGGGATAAAGAAGGAAGAGAGTAAGAACTCCTAAATGTTATTCTTTGCGAGGTATGAATATGGTCAGGCAGTTCATGTATATGCGGGGAGGGTAAGCAACAAGGATAGAACCTTTCTTCGTAAGTCATGCTTCACAGCTCCAAACCGTTGCACCAATGTCTAAAATGATGTCTCTATCGACATAAAGTTTTTATTTAAGAAAGAAAAAGTTGCCTACAATCCACAGATTTTTGGGCAGGTCACTTATTGATGTGAAAGCTGAGACAAGAAGGGAGAGACGAGTTTCTCGAACTTGGAAAAGACCATAGCAAGAAAGAAAAATGGCAAATTAGAAAAAAAAAAAAACCCTTATATGCTAGCTCAAGAGGGTCCAAATTTTTGACGTTAATGGTGGTGAAAAGGATATGATAGTTTCACCAAGTGCCAAAATGAAACTAAGTCATCCGTATGGGACATAAATTCAGTTACAAATGGACCTATCAAAAAAACACTTCTATCCATAGGCGTCTTTTTAATCCTTGGATGCGATTGCTTACATTCATCAACGCCATTACACTTGATCAGTTTCGCTTCCAGCTGATTGGGCAAACCAAAGTAAGCAGCAGATTACTATGTCTGAGAATTGGTCTTCAATGTTCTGCATTATTAAAATCATCCAACTCCTATCGGCACGGTCCAAAACGACACTTTAACTAGACCAGGGTAGACCAAAATTTGTTATTGTTGGATGCTGATAACAGATCTTTCTATTTTATTGACCATTTTATCATATCTCTGCCTGGCAAGTTGACACACAAATCTAACACCACCTTCATCTCCAACAAACAGAATCTCAGTGACTAATTACTAAATACGTGATTTGATATTTACGTGAACAACCATGGCTCCTAATATCTAAGAGCACTTACCTGAAATACATTGGCAAGTGCCTGCGCGGCTGCTAGGCGACCAGCGAACCGGGCAGCTTCAATGGCAACTTGGGCAGCAAGAGCCTCAACAAACGGCTCAGGCCATACATCGTTAATGGGTGTAAGTGGACGGATCCTAGATGGCCCAGCTTCATAGTCACCACCTCTTCTTACAACGTAATGAGTACTGCTGCCATTTCCACGGCCATTGCCGCTGCTGGACGATGATGATGAAGTAGACATTAAATAAATAAAAAACAAATATATAAAGACGTGAAGCTGTAAAGGGTAGAAAGAAAAGAAAAGAACGAGATATGTCCTGCAAAGAAACAAGGAGAAAAAGGCGTAGATAAAGACCCAAAGTGGGGGTCCCAGAAGAGGGTGTTTGGGAATCTACGTGAATTTAAGTATTACATTTAATTGGAAGAATAAAAAGTATTATGAAATGGTCATGTCACTTTATTATCAGAGTGGTATTACGAGTAATAAATATACGTATATGTACACAAATACATAAGTGTATAAACATGGGTGTGAATATTTATGAGGTGGGGTTTAAGGGGGGCTCCAGTCCTGCAATGACGGCGGGGTGCAGGGTTGAGTTGGGAGGTTCATGTGAATTGTGACGGAGTCGTTAGTCTTTACGCTTTGCCATGGTATTTTCATGTGCTTTCAAGTACAGCAATCTTTGCACTTGCTTTTTTCGATCTGTACCAATGTTGCGAACGCTGCATGGATTTTGATATCGAAACGAATTTTGGTATAATATTACATCGATATCTGTTAATACTAGATATTATTTTATATAAAATTTAAAATTTATGAAATAATCTTTAAATTTTTTTAAAAATTGTAAAACAGTCCATTATTATATATTGTTATAATGTATACTTTATAAAATTACATCAACCATATTTCTAAAACTCATGATAATAAATAATAACCATAATTAATATGAAATAAAAATAATTTTCAGATATTTTATAAATAAATAATAATCACAATTAATATGAAAAAAGACAATTATCATCATACAAATACAAAATTATGAACAATATAAAATATTTAAAATATTACAATTTCATCGTATAATAAATAATAATTATATTAAAACATCTAATAAAAACAATAATAAATATCTGTAACTCTTAAAGTATTAAATTATTATAATTTAAGACAAAAGTTCATAATGAGGAACCAACTAAGTAGAAGTTAAACCTATAATAAAAATATTTACAGTTACAATACGTATATAGGATTTAACATATACATCAAATATAAGTACAATTAAAAGAATAGAAAAAACAAAAACCTGAAACTTCATTCGGTACAAAATCCTCATCAGTGAGCGGAGTCTCATTATCATTATTATTCAAATTCAATGCACTAGATAACATGTTAATGGTTGCCTAACTAAGATTATCTTCCAAGTTATTCATATTTATCAAATCCGGTTCTTCAGAAACTCAATCTGCTAAAGGATCGATATTATCAATAGAAATTGGATTTGTTGAACTATTTGTGCTATTAAGATTCCTAGTAAACAACAAATTTTAATTATTAGAAAATTGTAAGAAATTATATCGAAATTATTAATAATAATAATATACCTTTCTTGAAACTTTAAATTGTAACAAACGAATACTAAGTCATTTAATCTTTTATGCTCTAATTTATTCATTTTCTTAGAATAGATTCTGTTTACAACCTATTGCACTCACACATTGACTTAAAATTTGAACTGCAAACCTTTGCAATTCTGTAACACCACTTCCAAATTGATCATACTACGAAACTATAAGTCATAAGATAATAAAAGTAGCATTACAAATAAAATAAAGTGATAATACTTGGAGAAAGTTTTGTTATTTGGCAAATAGCAATCAATAATCCAAAATACCCACTATATTGCTTATAAAGCTCCATTAGTGAGCTCAAGAGATCTTTCATCATTTCATAGCCAATTATTGTAACAGTGAATAGCATTCATCTACTAACTTTAATTTTCTTTGTAAATCCAGTCTGAAATATACATTAGGATTCAAAAACGCCTCAACTGTAAACAACAGAGAAAAAAGTTGTCTTTCCATCCCCCATTGATGATTGTAAGATACGTTGTGTACAAAGAAGGCTTATGTTTCAAATTGACCTTGATTTCTTCCTTGGCCCTTTCCATGGCATCAAAAAAATATCTCATTGTTGCCTTTGCTTCATTATCAGCTAAGCGAAGCACCCTCACCAAAGAATGAAGTGATAAGAAATTTGTTGCAAATCTCGTCACAGCAGAATGACATAAATTCCTGCCATTGGTAAATTCCTTTCTCTTTAAATTCAACACTCATGCATGATTATAGATGAACTTGGTTTTAGCTTTCTGCATAGTCTCATCAATAATAGGAAAATATCTAGGATCCCTTATATTTTCCAGCATTAGGTCAATGCAATATGTAGCATAAGAAGTCCAAAAAAACAAATTATACTTATTCTATAACCTTCTTACTGCTGCTTTATAAGTATAATCGTTGTCAGTAATGAACTAAACAATGTTTTCTTACCCTACTTCATTCACAAATTCTTCAAATATCTCAAAAAATGTTTTAGTATTTCTAGTAAATCCAACTGCATTAATAATCTTCAAAAACATTGTGCCATTTGCAGAATAAACCAAAAAATTAATAATAGGCTCTTGTTTCCTATTTGTCCAACCATTATACATGATTGAGCACCCAAAAGTACCCAATTCACTCTTCTTTATGCCAAATAACTTTTAATTTCAGAAACTAAACAACTTAAAAGGTTATCTCCTAAGTCATTAATCGAAGGAGTTTTGTATCTTGAACCGTGAGAGGCTATTGCATCCATCACAGGTTGATAATAATAAAACTGAGAATCATTGAATAATAAACCTATATCGTACCACCATCTAGTTATTGCCATATCGACATCGTGAGCTACATCTTTTGAATGCATTTCATTACGAATTGAAGATTGGGCTCCAAGAGTTATTCGTGGTGCAAAAAAACTAGTCACATGCCTTTTTCTTTTCCTTACATCAGGTATAGGTGTAACATTCACTTCTTCTTGGGCCTAGGATGGAACACTACCACTACCACTATCACTGCCATCTTCAACATTTTCACAATCACTATGAAAACTAGCAAATGAACTTCTACTAACAATTTCAAAATTCAACCTTTCCCTTATATCTTTCTTATGTTGATATTCTTCAAACAATTTTTTCATTTGCCACTTCACATCATAGCTTACTTTTTTACAAGATTCTACATCTCCTTTCACCCCAGTTAAATGCTTCTTCAATCGAGTGATTCCTCTACCTTTCAAATGTTTGTTACAAAACAAGCAAATTATATGATTCTTCATACTTGGGACCAATATAGCATAAGCCTAAGCTGGATCATTATATCTTCCTGAAGCAGTTTGATCAAGAGTACTTGAACTTCCTTCCATTTATATGTAATAATAAATAAATATATTAGTTTTGTAAGAAATTAATCCTTTAGTAGTTTCATAACAAAATTAACCGTGCTAGGTCCTTCGTGAGGCAATGCAATATAAATAATGTATTTATAATCAGCTTAAAGAAGTAAAGATTCATAAAACTATAGTAAAATTTAGAAATAGAGAGACTTTACTATTGGAGAGTAGTAAATTCAAGCTAAATTTAAAATTGACGTACAATGTTATGCTTTGTAGTCTTGAAGGTTCAAAGATTTAAGATGATAGCTCAACGAATCCAAAAATTCAAGTCATGACTTAAACATCCTTAACTTTACTTAACATGTTCATCTTTATTCCTTTTTTTTTCAAGAATATGATTATTGCCATCGACATATCTTCATAAATCCTTACCTTTAATAAATATCTTGAAATGGAATGCACAAGTTGAGTAATTTTTCATTAAGATGAACTAAGAAACTTTCACACTTATCCAAAGACATATTGCCAAGGTACTATAGATGAGATAAAACGGAATAATAAGAAAATAAGATTTTGAAAATGCAAAGACTACGAGATGTGATAATTTTGGGATAAATAACGGTGAATATGTAAAGACTTGATGCGATGGACTAATTTTGGGATAAAGACAACTTAGAGACATCAATTTTACCTTTTTTACTATTTTATTATATAATAATTACAATCACAAAACCTCCTCTTTAGCTCTTCCACAAGACCACAACTGAATTATTATTATACTCAATTAATTATTTACCTAATATCCAAATATCGTTACAATAATTTTAAGAATATGTCGATTAATTATTTACTATAAAGTCTTTACATTCTCGATTTTAAGGTTTTAATTTAAGTTCAAACTTTCTAACTTTTAATTCATGCATGCCATGCATTTTAATGATAAACAAAATTTAAGATAAATCTCACATAAACCAAACCACAACCAATGAACCAAACTTATTTCATTCAACTCTAATCCAGTATCCAACCAACACAAATCATAAATCCAACATTCCAACATCCAACCCATTCACAATCACAAATGCAATTAAGAGGAAAAAATCAATTAAAAAGTGAAAACAAATCTAAACAAATTCACAATCAATTTTTAGGTCGGGTTAGGTTTTAGATCTAGTATTATTCCAGATCTGGCAGTTGTAGATGTATGGAGGCTAGGAGGAGAGCAACCGATGATAGTGGCATGGAGGAGGTTCAGTGGTGGCATGGTGGTCTCGTGGAGGAGGGATGAAGCCTGATGGAGGAGGGTCAGTAGTGGTGAGTTCGCATGGTGGCGGGTTCACATAGTGATAGGTTTGCGTGGTGGAGGAAGATGACAGTCTTGTGGTATGGTGGTTCATGGTTATCTTATCGTTAGAGAGGGAAAAGCACTATCGGTAACATAAAGGAGAACGAGAGAGGGAGAATGGAGAAGAGAGTGTGAGATAGTGAGAGAGATTGGAGGTGAGTCTGAGATAGAGAGAAAGGGAGGAAAAAAAAGCAAAGTAGCAGAGAGTGTGCAGATGGGTCTAGGGTGGGGGGATTTTGGGTTATTTTTTTATTTTTTTAAATAGTTGCTCATTTTTTAAAACTTACAATACCAGTTGCCGATACCAAAACCTTTGATATCGTTTTGTTTTCTGTTCAGTACAGTACTGGCTGATATGGAATGATATTCTAAACACTGATCTCTACTCCTTTTTCAAAAGGGGTAGTTTTTTTCATAATTATTAGATTTAGCATGAGCAGGGTTGTTCTTAGGTGCAGCTTGGTTTTCTTTTTTATTTTTACCTTATTACACAAGTAACAAGTAACAACTTTCGTTGATTGCTAGTTGCTGTTGCAGGCATTGTGTAGACGTTGAGTGCCTAGTTTTTTTTCTTTATTTTTAGTGGTTGTAGATACCTTTATCGTTTGAGGGAATGATAAACAAGTAAAGACAAGATGGATGAAGGAGATACACGGTCTTATAAAGTGTTACAGGCCCATGTCTTGACTTACACAGTTATGTGGAGCAACCATGTAAGTCTTTTAAAATGTGTGAAGAGTGAAGCTATAGACGATCATGTACAGGTATATAGCTAGTGGAGATTGTGTAACTCTCTATGACTGTGTAAACTATAAGTTAGGTGGTGTTGAAGACACACGATCACTCACAGTTATACACGGTCATAAAGAGTTACATGAACATCGTGTGAGTGATCGTGTACAGTGCAAAAAATCTATTTTTTGATATCAAAGAGAAAAATATGAAAGTTTTTATAGAGGGGTGCAGACATAGCATCCAAAAGTGAGAAAAACAGAGTGGGAGAAAATAGTGTTTTGTTCTCTTCCTTATTTAATTGTTTTTGGGATTGGATTGAATATTTATTGATTAAGACATCAACTTTGGTTTCAATCATAAAACTTTGTGAGACAACTTGTTACTGTAGGGTGAGAGGTCAACCTTTTGTAAATTCTTATTGAGTTTAGTGGATTTGCTTGTGAGTTTGACCATAATTTTTTCCATCTCGATTGGATGATTTTACATAAATCTTGGTGTTTGTTTTATCGTCAAGTTTCTTATTCTCATATTGTTTTGCTAGTGCAAGTATAAAAATTCTTTCTTATCGTTAATATTTGGTTGATATTTTAGATAGTTATGTTATTGTCTCTCAACAAGTGGTATTAGAGTCATTGTAATAGAACTTGGAAATAGCTATATGGTCAAGCTAAGGTCATCAAATTACTCGATTTAGAGGCTCATGATGGAGGACCTTTTGTGTTGCAATGATCTCTTTGATCCTATTGATGTGGACAAAGGTGTGAAGGATAATGTTCCTTTAAAGCTTGAAAAGATGTCAAGCAGAGAATGAGGAAAAATGATGTGAAAATCTCTGGGCACTATTAGACATTAGATTGATATTAGCATATTCAATCATGTGTCTCAAGAAACGAATCCCTTTAAGCTATAAAAGCAGCTAGAAGGTTTGTATAAAAGGAAGGTTAATCATAATAAGGCTTTTTTGATTAATACGCTTGTGAACTTGAAGTTGAAAGCGGGGAAATCAGTGTCAGAGCTTCTAAGTGATTTTTAGGAAATAATCAATAAGCTTACTGTAATAAAGATCATTCTCGATGATGAGCTTCAAGCCTTGTTCCAGTTAAGTTTGTTATTAGATAGTTAGGAGACATTAGTGGTGACGATTAGCAACTCAGCTCTTAAATGTTTGCCATCTTTGGATGTAATCAAAGAGAGTATGTTTAATAAAGAAATCAGAAGAAAGGAGATTGAAGTTGACAAAGTGCAAGTTTTCGTGATAGAAATTAAGGGAAGGGACAAGAGTAAGGGTCTTAAAGGTCATGGTAACTCTAAGAATTGTTCAAAGTCTAGAGTTGACAAAGGTGTGAAGACATGTCATTATTACGATAAGTTAGGACACATTAAGAGGTTCTGCTATAAGTGGAAGAGGAATCGAAGAAAACAAAATCATTAGAATAATGGTGACGATAAAAATACAACAACAACAACTTCAAGCATGGATGATGAGGTGTCCCTAATTTGTGCAACTAGTGAATACTTCCATGTAAATAATTCTTATTCTGAATGATTGATTGATATAGGGGCATCTTATCATTATGTTGCAAAGGTTGAGTACTTAAATGTCTAGAGTGGAGATTTTGAGAGTGTAAAGATTGGAAAAAAACTAAATCTCCTCCAAGATAGTTGGTATGCATAATATCCGAGTTCAGACAAATGTTGGATGCTTACTAACCTTAAGAGATGTATGACACATCCCCAATCTAAGGTTAAATATGTTATCAGCTAATATGTGATTAAGAAGGATTTCAATATGCTTTCAAGGGTAGGAAGTGGAAGCTATCCAAAGGCATAATGACAGTTTCCCCTGGAGAATTATGTTGCTTAGTACAAAACATACTTAAAGTTCTATGGTGGTGAAGAAGTATACATAGATAAAGAAGAAACTTCACCAAATCTGTGGCATTGATGGTTGGGACATATGAGTTAGAAGGGATTAAAGTTTTTGGCTAGTAAATCCCTTATCTTAGTTAAAAACTCATTACATCTTATCCTTGCAATTATTTCTTGGCTAGAAAGCAGCATAGAGTCTCTTTCAATAGAAGACTTATAAGGAAGTAAGAAACATTGAAGTTAGTGCATTCAGATGTTTGTGGCCCTATTAAGGAGGGGCCACTAGGAGGTAACATATATTTCGTTTTATTTATTGATGATGCTTTTAGGAAGACTTGAGTGCACATGTTAAGCTCTAAGTGTCAAGTATTTAAAGCTTTCCAAAAGTTTTAGGTTATGGTAGAAAGGGAAGTTAAGAAGAAGTTGAAGTTCCTGTGAATAGACAATGAAAGGGAGTATACTTCTAAGGTGTTTAAAGAATATTGTACATCGAAATGCATTAGACATGAGAAAACCAAACTAGGGACTCTAAAACATAATAAGGTTGTTGAGAGGATGAACAAAACCATTTTAGAAAAGTTTCGTTGCATGCTCAAAATGTCTATGTTGATAAATATATTTTGGGGACAGGTAGTTTGATATGTAGTTTACTTGATTAATTAAGCTTCCTAAATTCTATTGGATTTTGAGATTCTTGAGGGAGCATAGACTAGCAAAGATCTCACATATCATTATCTGATAGTTTTTGACTGAGAAACGTGCATAAGGATCAGAGAAAGAAAACTAACTCAAATTCAATTCCTTGCATCTTTCTTAGATATGGTGGTGATCAATTTGGCTTCAAACTTTATAACCTAGAGAAGTAAAAGGTGGTCAAGAGTAGAGATGTGGTGTTCTATGAATACGAAAGAGGTGTTGATCTTCTAAAAGGAGCTCATTATATGTCATTATTAACTCTTTATAAATTCCTTCGTCTATTGAGCAACCTATAAGTGAAGAAGATGAAGTGTGCCACCAAACACATATTGGTGGTGATTAAATACAATTTGATAATGATGAGCTATATGAACAACATCTAGATAATGCTGACAATGAATCCATTGAGCTTAATGAGCGAGGGAGCAATTGGATCCAATAGCTGATGAAACATAGCTTCAAAGGTTGACAAGAAAGCAAAGGTTTTCTATAAGATATCTAAGTTTTAAATACTTGCTACTTACTTTTAAGGGGGAGCTTGAGAATGATCAAGAGGTTGCATCTTGTGAAGACAAAGATCTTTAGCTTTCAGTTATGAAGGAAGAGATAAATTCTCTGAAGAAGAAGAATAATTCGCTTCTAAAAGGAAAAAAGGCATTGAAGAATAAGTAGTGTTCCAGATAAAAAGAGAAGGTAACAAGGTAGTAAAGGATAAGGCAAGGCTAGTAGTGAAAGAGCTCAATCAAAAGAAGGGTATGGAATTTTAAGAAATCTTTTCACTAGTAGTCAAGATGACCTTAATCTAAATATTTTTGGGTTTAGCTACTTGTTTGGATCTTAAACTCAAACAACTAGATGTTAAAACAACCTTGTTGCATGGAGATTTGGAAGAGGAGATATACGTGGAACAACTAAAAGGTTTCAAAGCTAAATGTAAGTAAAATTTGGTCTATAAATTGAAGAAAAGCCTTTATAGCTTAAAATAAGCTCCAAAGCAGTGGTATTAGAAGTTTGACATAGATCATAGTAACAAATAAACTTATGTTGATGCATGCGTGTATTTCAAGAAGTTCTCAGGTGAAAACTTCATCATTCTTCTTCTTTATGTTGATGATATATTGATTGTGGGTCAAGAAATTAATAAAATACAAAAGTCGGAGGAAAAACATAATGAAGACAAACAATGTTGTATTCTCATTCTTATTTTATTAGTTTTGGGATAGGTTTTAGTGTTTGTTGATTGTGACATCAACTTTGGTTTCAATCCTATAAATTTGTAAGATAACTAGTTATTGTGGGGTGAGAGATCAACGTTTTGTAAATACTTATTGAGTTTAGTAGATTTTCTTCTCAATTTGGTTCGTTGTTTTTTTCCTTCTCCATTGAAGGGTTTTCTACATAAATCTTGATGTTTGTTTCATCATTAAGTTTCTTATTCTTATATTGTTTTACTGGTAAAAGTTGAAGAGCTCTTTCTTATTATGGATATTTTAGAAACTTATCTCCCAATTATGGGATGGACACCAGGAGGACATAGTCAAACTTGACTAACCATTGCACCATATGTGGTGGGCCTCAAAAGGCCATAGTTACACTAAGCTTATAAGGAGCTATAGTGCTTGTAGGCAATAACTGGTTTTTAAGACATCAAAACTTCCCATGTTCTGTTAAGCTTGGAATTAGTGATCATTTACAAAAGTAATATGGAGACTAGCTACAGTTAGCTAATGATCAAGGATTCTTTCATTTATTTCTATTTATACAACGCATTGGATAGAAATCTAATTACGTAACATTGTTTTAATTCAAAGACGGGGGTCTGAAAGAGAAATTGAAGAACCAAATCTTTTGTCTGTCACCTTGGCAATCTAAAAAAGAAAATTGACCTAGGTAGCTTAGGAAAACTTCTCCAATTCAGCTCTTATACAGAGCCATTCTTAATATTTTATAAGCCCTGGGTAAAGTAAAAAGAAGGGCCTAATAAATCTTCAATATACAATTATATAAACTTTAAAAGCATACTTTTGTTATTGAAATTTAATATCTATACATAAGTGACTCAATTTATAAGTCTATATATTCAACAAAATACTAAATGATAATAACATTAGTTAATAATATCTTACAAACGTTAGCAGTAATAAATCACTAAAAATAGTAGTAGTAACAACAAAATGACAGTAGTAGCAATCGAACAACAATATCATATTGCAAAACACCAATAAAATTGCACTAATAAGCACACAGATAATAATGATTTATAAAAACGATTTCTTGATACTTTTTTAGATACAAAATTATTAATAATATTATCAAGATCAATATTGTCCAACATATCCTTCTTGATACATAAAATATCTTTCTTGTGACATTGATGACCTCTATTAGGTTTTCAATAATTTTAATTTTGAAAACTTTTCTCAGCTAATGCTATATTCATGCTAAGTAAATTTAACTTGAGTTGAATTAAATCCAACATACTATGTCATCCCTAATTGAATTAATTACTCCCAAAAATGTAATGAAAAATATGCAAAAAGAGGGGGCCTTTATTGTAAATTTCTTGTGATAATTTTTTTATTTAAATCTTATCAACTTATTAATTGAACATTTTTAAATATAGAAAGAAAATAGGGGCAAGAATTCTCCGGATAGTAAAATAATTAACGTATTTATGTTAGTTAACATTTACAAATTATTTCATAATAGTCTTGATAATTAGATTTTATAATTTTCATAATCAAAAGGTGAAGTTTAGTTATTAATTTTAAATATTTTTGGTCAAATGAACGTGACGACAGTTCATCTTAAAAATAATAAAAGTGAAGTAATAGATTTTGATATTTTATAAAAAACTCTAGATGTCTTTTACAAAAATGTGATAAGTTGATAAGTGTAAATTGCATTATGTTTTAGGGCATTGTTTGATATGTGATTAGCCGTTAATTCGATCATTTAGTATGTGTTTAGATTAGAATTGTGTTAGTTTGTTATTTATTTGTGTTTTAAGTATTTATGGGTTAGTACAAGCTTTTAAGCTTAAATATTATGTTTTTGAGGTACCTTGATATGTTTGCTAGTATTTCAGGGTCAATATTGAAGAATGGAGGAGTTTCGAAAGAAATTCGGGCTGAAACAAGACAAAAGGCTCAGATGTTGGCCATGATCATGGCCTGCGTCAGGCAGATGCATAGACACTTATGAACTTCACATTTTGAGGGATTTTTTAGACCTTTCGGACCCCAGAGACACCTTACAGTTATCCAAAACATAAAAGACTATTTAAAGAACAACAAGAGAAGAGAAAAAGGAGCTTTACATTCAGCCACTCTTGGAAACCTTAAAGATAGAGAAAAAGAAGAGAGAGAGAGAAAAAGAAGAGGAAGAAAGAGGAAGAAGAAGTGGATCTTGATGCCACTGCTCCCCAGATCATGTGATATCCTGATGATAGTTATGCATTAGTGTGTGTTTTTCTAAGTATTTGGCATGTGTTTCTTACATAGGCTATTATTGTTGTATTTTAGGACTTATTTTGTATGTTTTAGTTTAGTTTGATCTTCATTATTGTTCTTTTATGTTTAATGTTGATTTAGGGTAAGAATTGATCATTTTGATGTAGGAATGGAGGTTGGCTACCTTTGTGATTGAGCTAAGGACCAACAAAGGGGAAGAGAAATGGAGTAATTGTAACATAAGAACCAACGATTGTAGGATTCATGCTAATTCCCACAATCGTGGGATATCTAGCCTGAAGAGACACGAGAGTTTCACTTATTTTTAGGTTTTTGTGAACACTTACCTCTTTGAGTAAAAACACAGAGTTAGAGCCTTGAGAAAGGTAGAGAATTAAGATTTCCAGTCTAAATTAGTCAAAAAGCACACTAGAACTATATTTTCCATATTCAAACAAAAAAGAGGAGTTTGCTTCATCTAGATCTGTTTCGTTTTTCTCTTCCAGCATCTTTATTATGGATTTTTTGATTTTGGGGATTTTAATGACATTATGAGTGGCTAATTTATTTGTAGAGATTACTTTTAAACTACCTTTTAAATTCCTATTTTGTTGATTTGAATGAATGAAGCTTTTGATAAATGTTGAACTTATACCTTTCAATATATTGAGAAATTAAGTTGGGTAATTTGTGTAGGCTTGTACAATGAGAATTGGAACTTTATAGACCTACATTCATGAGGTTAATTGATTAGTTAGAGAGAGATATTGGCTAATTAGTTGATTACCCATAGGATAACTTAATAACTAGTTGAATTGGTGGATTGATTTTGTAGATTGAGAGATTGGTTAATCATCTCCATTTGGCTTGGGACATTTAATTACTCCTTGAGAGAGGGTAGTTAATACATTAGGACATCTTAGGCGAGGCACAATTCAATTAACAAGATAAGAGGGAGATAAGATAAGGAAAAAGTGATCTCTAATTGTCAAATCTTGAATTCCAAGTTTCTACACTTTTGCGTTATCGTTTGTCCATTATTAGTTGTTTAACTTAGTTTAATTTTTCAATTTATATTTATTAAAATTGGTTTTTAAAAAAAGAGCAACCTTAATTAAGTAGTGTCAAGCACAATCCTTATAAGATCGATATCTTCTTTTTACTACAAGTTACGTCCTGTATACTTGCAGTTTTGAGCGTAAAACTAGTAGTCTATTTTTCAATCAACAACGCCGTTACCTTCTCGATTTGTCCAACTTAAGTTCAATTTTTTCTTCACTTCCTTTTTCATTTATATGTATAAAGTTGAGATTGATTATATGAAAAAGGATTTTGGGTTATTGATAATATTCTAAACTCTTCTTCGGGATTTTACTTTGAGTTAATATTGATTTAGTTATTTTTGTATTTATTGGTTTGGGTGTTGTGATTAATTAATGTATTTGCATGTTTTGGTAACAAATCGAGAGGGTGAGCCAGATAAAAATTATTAGATCGGATTAGTGAGAGTTAGGCGATCTAATTAACCACATAATTAATCCAGTCGATAATTTCATAGAGAGAGATGTCGAGTAAGATCCAATTGTTTATTAGAGAGCTTTAGAATAAATTAGAATTGTGGGTAATTTTTGAATTGAGAGATTGCAAATTTCATGATTCGATTAAAGTTTACAATTTAGGGTTTAATGTTTACAACTCGAGAGAGAGAAATCAACCTACGACTGTCTAGAATTAATACCCTATAAACACAGGGCTAGATTAATATTAATGATAGGTAAAATCCCCTCTCTCATAACTTGATGTTGATGAATTTCCATTGTGACCTGTGTGACTACTCAGTTTAATTCTATTTTTTTGAAAATTTTGCTTTGTAATTGTTAGATCAATTTCTCGTATTTACTTTCTGTGTTCACTTATGCATTTTTTATTTCTTTTTATTCTTTTCTCTAAGCCTTAGACAAATTAGGATTAGGCTAATACCCTCCTTGTGGGATCAACTCTTCATTACTACAAAGTACAACCCATGCACTTGTAGATTATTGAGGTTTTATAAATTGTAAAACTTGCTCAATAAGTTTTTGGCGCCATTGTCGAGGAAGTGTAGATTAGTTTAATTCTTGTAGTCTAAGGCTTTTTCACCATCTTTTGTGAAAGAAAAAGAGAATCTGGGCAAAAAGTAGACAACACATTAACTTGGATATCACCAGACAACAATAGGTGATCTCAAGCGTTAAACACTAAAAAGAGATGGAAAGAAAGATGGTGGAGGAAATACATCACAGAGAGCGACGGACCCTTGTGGATGTCATGAGGCCACAGCTCAATGCCCATCATTAAGGGATTACACAACCACCAATGCAAGTGAATACGTTCGAGATCAAACCATCAATGCTAAACATGTTGTAAACCAACGTGTAATTCTACGAATTAGCCAATGAGGATCCTAATGATCATAATTTCTTAGAAATTTGAGACACCTTCCTATATATTAGGATGTTGGAGGATGATGTTAGGATGAGAATCTTTCCCTTCACACTTAGGGATCGAGCCAAGGCCTGGTTGAATTCTCTCCACCCAGCCAACATCACAAATTACGAGCAGTTGGTGCGAGTTTTTCTAGGTAAGTATGTCCCTCTAAGCAAGGCAACAAGACTAATAAAGAAAATTATCAATTTCTAGCAATATTATGGGGAGTCTTTATATGAAGTGTGGGAGCAGTATAAGGAGTTATAAAAGAGCTACCCTCATCATAACCTACCAAACGAATTCCTATTGAAAACCTTCTACATTGGAGTTAATCCACCCACAAGGAGCATCATAGATGTAGCTGTTGAAGGACCATTTATGAGAAAAATAATTCAAGTAGCACAGGATCTGTTAGAAGACATGGCATATACTAGTTATCTTTAGACATCAGAATGAAGTAGACAGTAGTCAACCTTTTGGGACCCAGGAGGAATGATTACTGAAAAGTTAATGATGACATTGTAAGCTGAGATTGACAACCTAACCAATCAATTGAATAGCTCGAAAGCCACCTCTTCCTCTCCAGTCACAACAATGCAGCTTGAATAAGAGTCATATGGATAAGAGAGCTATATCCCAGGTGATTTCTTCTTAGGGGAAAACAACAACGTGGAGCAATTCAACTTTAATTGAACATAAGTTGCTTAGGGAGATAGCCATCTTTATTCCAACACATACCAGTCGGGGTGGCATAACCACCCAAATTTTCATTAGTCTAACAATACTAACATTCAGTTTAGAAATCAAAGGTCACATGGATTTTCAACAAGGTAAATACAATGACTATGATTCCAAACTTAATAAGATCATGGACAAGCTCATAAGTATGGATGAGGCCTAAAAGCGGTTAGAAGGTTAAATTGATCAAGTAACAAGGACTCATGCCTTTTTTATTCTCAGCCTAGACGTTCAAGTGGAACAACTTGCTAATGTGTTATCTACAAAAAGTGTAGGAAGCCTTTCAAGCAACACAAAAGTATATCCAAGAGAGCAAGTTAAGGCTATCATACTAAGGAGTGGGAAAGAGTTCAGAGAACTAACATATAAACTAAGTGAAACCTACTCTGTAGATGAGTAAAAGAAGTAAAAAAAGGATGAAAAAAAAGAATGAGGACCCTCTCTATGTTCCTCCTTTGCCTTACCCACCAAGAATACCATTCATAAGAGTTGATGATGTCCAATCTTCAAAGGAGCATGAGGAAGAAGAACAGATGATAATGAACATCAAGTTTGAAGAAGCTATGAAAGTCTCTGTTTGTGAAACAAAAGAAGAAAAAGAAAAGGGAGTGACTAAGGAAGAACAAGAGCAGCTCACCTTTTTACTAAACAAATTGTTAAACTTAATAGAAGATTCAGGGAGTTTCGTTATTCTCTATTTTATTGACAGTTTGTTAGTAAAAAGGACATTACTGAGCTTAATTGGTTTTCATAATTTTATCAATGTTGTCCTTTTGATCATTTTGAAATTTGCAGCTTAGTTAAAAGCTACAAAACTAATGTTGAAAAAAAAGTGTGAAAGCAAGCCACTGATAATTGATACTAGCTGAGTTTCCAATGATACGAGATCAAGCTAATGACCATAAGTTAGCATGTTCAGTAGTTAGATTTAAATTGTTATGTTTAGTTAGAATTATTTTAAATTTTAAACAAAATTTATTAATTTTAAATGATCTGGGATTACTAATTCTCTTACTTTCTTTAAGCAATTCCAAGATAAGACAACAATCTTGAGTGTCAAGCAGATTTGGTCTCAACACCTTACCATCATCACCTCCATCAGCATGACCTCGTGTTCTAACCCATTTAGTTCTTGCTGTTTCTTTTTCTTTTCATATATTGTGTTTGATTTCCCCCTTTTATGTGTTTGCTTGTCTCCTTCTCACATTTAGGATAATGTGTTATTCAAGTGTGAGGGTTGTTTTTTTTCTTTGAGTGTGAATTTTGCATATTGTTATGTTAGCGTGTTTCGATTGCATATTGTGAATTGAATGAACGTATCGATGGCTTAGATGGAATGAAATCAATTTAATTTTGAACATAATCTATTAGGTTGTTAAGTGTCGTTAACTTGCGAAATTAGTGATCTGGGCTCTTTGGCTAAAATATGCAAGTTAATTAGGATTCAGTGTTATTTTATCACCTTATAAGTTGTCACATTCATTCATAATTTTAAGTCTCTTGACTAAATAATTTTGCTAGTATTTTTCCGTGAAACGAGTAGCTAAAGCAACAAGGTAAACATGAATAAATAAATAAATAAGAAGAAAAAGTGTTTGTAAATTTGAAATAAATAACTATTCTGCTAGCCTTGAGGTTATGAATAGGGCTAATAGCGAACTGAGAACGTGATGTAGCCAAGTAACTGGATCGACACACATCACAAATGTGTCCCTTCGCGTCAAAAGCCTATGATGACATTTTGACTAAGTAACTTGCTAAAAACATGATTTAGTTGAGAAATTGGATCGACATTCATCACCAATGTTTACCTCTATGTAGAAAGACTAGGTCCATGTTCATAAAAATTGTTTACAAAATTGCCTTCTAATAAAACCTACGGAACTTGTAAGTAGCTTAACTTTTCATGAAAACATACTTAGGAGTAGTTACAGAGTTGACTGACCAAATAATTATTAATGTGTTTGTACAATTGAAAGGGGTGAATAAACTTGACATTTAAGTTTTGATTAATATGTATATTTATTCTAGAGTTCCTAGATGTAGATTTTGCATGTTAATAATTTGGAACAACATGAATGATTTTGTTTAGAGTTAATTTTTTTTTGTGAAGTTGAAGCCATTACCTCATTATTGCATTGCGTGCATTGTGCTTTTGTGTTGTTTATTACTTTGTTTGCTCGAGGACAAGCAAACGTTTAAGTGTGGGGATGTTGATAAGTGTAAATTGCATCGGATTTTGGGGCATAGTTTGATATGTGTTCAGCTGTTAATTCGATCATTTAGTATGCGTTTAGTTTAGAATTGTGTTAGTTTGTTAATTATTTGTGTTTTAAGTGATTTATGGGTTAATATAAGCTTTTAAGCTTAAATATTATATTTTTGAGGTACCTTGATGTGTTCACTAGTGCTTCAGGGTCAATATCAAATAACGGAGGAGTTTTGGAAGACATTCGGGTCAAAAAAAGACAGAAGGCTCAGATGTTGGCCACGATCATAGCTTGCCTCAAGCAGACGTGTAGGTGCTCATGAACTTCATATTTTGAGAGATTTTTGGACCTTTCCAACCCCAAAAAGACCCTAAAGTTACCCAAAACATAAAAGACTATTTAAAGAACAGTAGGAGAAGAGAAGAGGGAGCTTTACATTTATCCACTCTTGGAAACCCTAAAGAGAGAGAAAAAGAAGAGAGAGACTAAAAAAGAAGAGGAAGAAGAAGTGGATCCTAACGTCGTTGCTCCCCGGATCAAGTGGTATCTCGATGTCACTGCCTTCCCAATTTTTCTAACTTAAGATCTATTTTATCTTCATTTCCTTTTTCATTTAAATGTATAAAGTTGAGATGAATTGTATGGAAATAGATTTCAGGTTATGGACAAAGTTCTAAACTCTCTTTCGGGATTTTACTTTGAGTTAATGTTGATTTAGTTATTTTTGTGTTTATTTGTTTGAGTGTTGTGATTGGTTAGTGTATTTGCATATTTTGGTAACAAACCGAGAGGGTGAGTCGGATAACAATGATTAGATCGAATTAATGAGAGTTTGACGATCTAATTGACCACCTAATCAATCTAGTCGGTAATTTCATGGAGAGAGATCTAGTGCGAGATCCGATTGTTTATTAGAGAGATTTAGAACTAATTATAATTGTGGGTAATTTGTGAATTGAGAGATTGCAAGTTCCGTAAGTCGATTAGGGTTTATAATTTAAGGTTTAATAGTTATAAATCGAGAGAGAGAGTAATTAACCCTACGATCGTCTAGAATTGACACCCTGTAAACACATAAATGGCTATATTAGCATTAATGATAGGTAAAATCACCTCTCTCATAACTTGATTAACTCTTTTGACAAATTTCCATTGTGACCTGTGCAATTGCTCAGTTTAATTCTATTTTGTTGAAATTTTTGCTTTGCAATTCTTGAATCAATTTCTAGTATTTACTTTCTGTGTTCACTTCCGCATTTTTATTTCTTTTTATTCTTTTCTTTGAGCCTTAGACGACTTAGGATTAGGCTATTACCCTCTTCGTGGGATTGACCCTTCAATATTTCAAAGTATGACCTATGCGCTTGTAGATTATTGAGGGTTTTATAAATTGTGAAACTTGCTCAACATAGTAATTTAAAAAATTATTTGTAAGAGTTATTTTTAACCGTTTCTACTTCAAAGAAACTATTGGTTACTCTCTTTATAGCCTTTAACGTTAATAGTATAGGAATAAGTGTGCATGGAGGGCCCTTTATGAAGGCGAGCTTGGGCAGGTGCCCTGGCTACCCATGCCCGAGGTCGAACTGCTCGTATATTGTTCTTTTCTTTTACTTTACTTCAAAACCAGGTTACCCCGGTTCGATACCATATTAAAATTACTTTAATGGTTATTAACAGTGTTTTAAAATAATTGAAATATTATTTTAATAAATTAAACTTTTTTATTTAATAACAAAAATTATTATTAATCAAAGCAATGGTCATATAATTAAATGCATTTAACAAATGTGTAACCATCATCAATTTTTATAATCAAATCTTAAAAGCACGAATTTTGTATACAATAATTCGGATATAGGATCATACACTTTTAAAAAAATTGTGAATGGGATTTATTTTAAAAAGTAATATTTAATAAAATGTTTAGATGTTAATGACTGTCAAAAAATGCCTCAGTAGTTCGAAGTTTGACTTTGAAATATTCATGCAATTTGAAATTACTAATAGCTTGGAGTATACATGTAGATTAGCACTTCTATCAAAGTTTATCAAATTAAGATTTAGTAAAAAATAGTTTGATACTTTTAATTATAATTGAGATTAAATTTTATATCTATAACGTCTAAAATTTAGACTATTTCAACAACAATTCTACTTTAGATTTAAAGAATCATGGATCTAAAATACATAGTTAGAAAATGGTTATTAATCTTTTCTGTAATCTTATAAAAGTTTTCACATTTTCTCTTTAAAAGTATTGTATTTATTTTTCATATGAGATTTTATAATCTCTTCTTCTTGAATCATTAATGCTTTCGTTAAAATTCAATCCGTAATATAAATTAGACTAGAAATTTGATGCGAGTCACTCTGTTACTTACACGCGTATCATTGATGTCTTCTTCTGTTATCGTCGTTTTGACTCAATATCACATTATTAGAACAAACTAGAAAGTGTAGTTTTCTATAACACATTGTAAATACTTTTATTAGGTTACTTGTTATTAGTATCATTGATGTCTTCTTCTGTTATTGCCGAAGTCAAATGTAAACAAGAACCAATTAAGTTCAGTCATCCCCTTTCGTGGGTCAATACCAATTTGACGTGTGAAATAGTTCTATATTTATTTTCAAAATTATGACAATGAAAAGAACAATAGCACAACCATATCCTTGTATAAGAATCTGGATGATTTTTAGCCGCTCATTAGGTATATAACTATTAAAAAATATTTGGTTATTTCACTTTTGTGAGCAAAGATGCAAAATCAAGTACCTAGTAATAATCCTGCTTCTGTCTGGGTGACTTGGGTTCTGCAGGTAAAGGCAATATGGAGAGATCAATGACCAAATACCTAGCTAAAGTTTATTATGATCTATACCTTTGGTTTATGGCAAAGAACGTGGGTGGTACAATATGAAAGCGTGAAATTCCTGTCGCTCATGTCTGTGCCCCAGTGACAAATACATATGATTTGCTATGATTAATAACTATTTCCAAATTTGTTCGATCGAAAGCTTCCATATAAAAAGTCCAGTACAATTTAAACAATCATTTGCCTTTGGACCAGAACCTTTGAGATCTTTAGATTGCGACAATTTGAGGCTTAATTTGAGATATAGTGTATAAGATTAGAAGTATAGGTTTGAGAGGGTTTAATTTTGGGACCTCATTAATGACTTGACATTATATAGGTGTTAACGACTAAAATGTTTTGAATTTAGTATCACTTTTATATTCAAAAAGTATTTTTACCCTTAAAATTTCTTTCTATATTGAACTTTGATATTTATTAATTACAATTTTACCGACCTATATTATTTTGTTTTCTTTTAAAACTTCCATAACATTCAACTTTTTATATTGTAGGACTAATGTCCTCGAAAATATTTGATTAATTGCTAAATTTCTTTCCAAAATTGTACTTTAAAATACAGTATGAAAAATCTACACTATTTATCTCATCTTCTTTCTTTACCTATCAACAACTAGGTCATAACTTCTCCTCCACTTGTAGACGTTTGTTTTCTTTACAATACTTAGACATAGTAAGCAAACTTTCCTAAAAGTTATCCAAGCAGTCTTACAATTACAATTGGGCTCCTTATCTTATAATTCCTTTTAAGTTGATATTAAGACCCTTTTAATATAATCTCTTCCACAGATTTTTCTTAGGACAATTCCTTTTTTTAATGTCTCAATGGTTTGTTTAATATTTCTTTTATATTTTTTATTAGCATTCAAATAAAATAAGAAAAAGATCATAAAGAGTTATAGATGGTGTATTGGACTATAATTTTGTTGGAGGTAGTTCTGATGGTTTATTTTGAATGTTTGACTAGCTTAATTACATTAGTTCGATAATCTAAAAACTTAAATTCACTTCACCATTAAAAAAAACTCAATCTAAAGATGAAGTGCTTCTTAATAAGACATTGGGCCTGTATACCTATCTCGAATGGGATATACTTGGTAATTAGAGAAAGATCATACAATAAAAGAAAAGAGTATGCTGATCTCTTTATAGAAATATATTCATTGGTTAGAAACTTAACTAATTTGTTATAAAACTTTTTTTTTTCAAAAAGGAAAGATATTCTTGCACCAAAATCGCAAATCAAGTGTCTCTTCCTCACTAATCTAATTGGTGTCTACCTTTTAATCCTCAACATCCTCTCTCTGAAATCAAGGGTATTTAACTCATTTTGTTAGTTACCGTGCCTTATATTACTATTCTTATAACAATAATTTGAATTTATTTTCTTACATTGTTAAGATTTTTCCTTTTTTTGGGTTTCTTGTTGTTCTTATTAATTTTTGAGCCTTCATTATTTCGATCGCCCTGAGATGATTTCTTGCCTCTTCCATTGGAAGTTCAATCTTTGACGTTATTAATAGAAGGGAGCTTCTTCATTAACCTTTTCCTCTCAAACCACGTTATTTACTCTGAATCCTATCTCAACTTCATCCCCTGGACCTCCTTCCTTCCTACCATTTCCTCACGTCGTTTCATTCTTCTCTCCTAATCCTAAATCTTGACTTAATTGGAAACAAATGATTGGTGATGCCACCCTTGTTTAATTGCACTACTATTTATGTAATATTTCTGGTTCGCCTATTGTCTTCACCTCAAACCCCTAAGAAAGTCCTTAAAGAAGGGGGTACGATTTGGTCTTCAACTATTATAGGTTTCTGTCTTAGAGAAAAAAAAAAGAAAAACAAGCTTTCCTCTAACCATATCTTGGGCTATGAAATAATGGAAGTCAAAGGGACTTATGGAGGTGCTTCTTAGTGAAGAGAAGATGCTTCAACTCAGTTTTTTTTTCCAGATATTGGTGCTTTAGATGTTTTGAAAGGTGAACGTTGCCACTTCTCTAACATCCTTCTCTTCTTGCAAGCTTGGAAACCTGGGCTATATTTGGATGAAAGCATTTATAAGCAAGTCTATGTGAGGTTAAGTTTTTATATAATTCCTAGTATTAATCCACTAATGAAGCTATCCATTTAGCTAGCTTCATTAAGAAGCTAATTTCTATGGATGAGGTAATAGCTTTCATGTAATTCCTCCAGAGTATTGGTCCACTAATGGAACCAACCATTTAGCTAGCTTCGTTAGGAAATAGATTTGTATGAATAAGGAAATAATTTCTAGGTCAAGGATACTCAACCATTTAGCTAGCTTCATTAGGAAGCTAGTAAGTATAAATAAGGCAATAAAGGATAGGGCATGTCGAGTAATGTATTCTAGTTGAGATAAATAAGGTTTTCCAAAGTTAATCCCTCTTTTGAGGCTTGAAGATAATGATATGCTAGTGGGGGATTCTATCAAGGTCTCCTATTAATGGAGTCCTTTTCTAAAATATCAAGGTAAAGTATAGCATGCCACTAATAAGAAATTCACTAAGGGTGACTATTATGAGCTTATAGGGTTTCTAGATGACTTCACTAAAGGTCAACAAGTAGATGTAACTATGATTCTTAATTATCCTTTTGATATGTTTTAAGTTAAATGAGGAAGATCTTAGCTCCTCTGCTATCAATAATTATTCTGTTATTGAAATATCTTTTGCTCAAGGTAAGGAAATAATAATTTGTAATGCTCTTGTTCTTTATCCTCAGAAAGTGATTCCTTAGGTAAATCAAACTTATATTGATCAAAATTTAGATATGGATGTGGCCTTATTTATGAAAATCTCCCTTAATAACTCCACTAATTAGCCAAATATGGTCTTAAAATAATTTATTGAAATGTAATTTTAATATAAAAAGGAAATCAGTTACAAAAAATCACACTTAGGGGTACATCTTCAAACACAACATACAACTTGTATATATATTACATTTTAGCTAAAAATATTAGGAGAAAGCATTAAGTTACCATAGGCTTGAAATGAATTAAGTGACAGTATGTTGAAAGTCCCAAATTCTCCAAGAAATCACCAACCTTTTATTTTATTTCTTTACAATCTGGTTTATGATATGATGCTCCCTTATCCTTGCTTTTGTTAGCTTTATAAGAGTATATGAGCTTCTGGCCTTCCTTACAAATCTTTTAGACTTTCTTTCCTTCCAAATCTCTTAGAAACATGTTGTTATTACCGCAATGTATACTTCTTTATCTTGCTTGGAACTTCGCATATGTTTTATCCTTATGATAATGTCTAATAGCCTGTCTTGGTTGAAGCTATATTAGCATAGTCTTGATATCCTTTGTAGTATATGATTAGAGGTACTACAAAGTATTTGGGTATTGGGAGATATACAAGTTCCTCATCAACTTTGAAGTTAAAGATCAATTTCCATTTTCTATTGCTCCTTCACTTTGGCTTTCCTTAAGAACCTACATAATGCAGTCCTTGCCTGTTGATTATAGATGAGAGCTCCTTAACCACACTAGTTATCAAACCATAGAGAAGCAAGAGTTCCTATCGCTATTTTACATGTTTTAAATGCTATTATATAATTTCCCTCAATTTCAATATTTGATTAAAGAATCATAAGTAGGTATCTTTAGGAATCAAGAACCAAAGGTTGTTTTCTTTTAGAATGTATTTACAAATCTTTGTAATCCATAATGATTCCTTCTCACCTAAGATTCTCCAAATTTTTTCAGCATTAAAATTCTGTTGCTACTATTTATTCTCTCCAATCTTAGCCCTTGCTACTTCCTTTGGCCTACAAGTATCTTTCCAGCTCACTGTTGCAACTCCTTTTTCAACCCACCCTTTTCCCTAAAGGAATTGTTTCATCATTTTTCTATAGTTTTAATACGACATTTTTATAAGAAAATGTAGGAGCATAATTATATTTTTATTGAAGAGATGAATAATTTTAGCAGTTAAAGCTTATCACTATATGAAAGAGTTCTATTGATCCACGATCCTAGTTGTTTTTGAATTTTCTCTATTAGAGGAAAGCATTCTCTATATAAAAGCCTTCTAGAGGAAGTTGGAAGTCCCAGCTATAGTAGAGGAGGAGTTTATTTAGCCATTCTAATAATTTGAGACATTACATCTGAGAGGAGTACAACACTTTTTGAAAGGATGAAGAAAATCTTTTGGAAGTCAATTTCAAGGCTAGAAAAGCTCCTTAAATCTTTGTAAGGTACTCATTAGTATGGATCTTGAGTTGGCATTAGCTTTGCTTAGCAAAATAAGACCATCTACAAAACATAAGTTTGATAGAGAAACCAACTTACATTTAGAGTGATACTTGAAATTCGGGGCAGTGGGAACATTTTGCTTTGGCAAGAGTGGGAAAACCTCCATGCAGATTATGAAAAGGTAAGGGGAGAATGGATCCCCTTCCCTAATTCCTTTGGATCCATTGAAGATTTCAGTACGATTCCCATTAATCAAAATTCCAAATGAAGTAGAGTTTATGCAAGCTCTGATCTAGTCTATGAACATTTGGAGAAATTTTAAGACTTTAACTGTTTATGATATGAAATTATAGCTGACATTATCAAATGCTTTATAAAGATCCACCTTGATAGCACAATTATATGGAGAGTTTTTTCTTACATAGCCTTTTATAAGTTCCTATATGATTAGAATATTGTCTCCAATATATCTATTGCTCAAAATAGCTCCTTAGTTCTTACTAATTATAAATTTCAATATTGGTTTAAGCTTATTAGCTAACACCTTAGTAGTGATCTTGTATGTGAAGTTAGTGTAAGAAATAGTTCCATGAGAACTATTCACTTAAGGAAACTTGATTAGGGACTTTTAGGCATAAAATAGTTTTATTAATCTCTTTTAGCATAATCCCCTTCTTAAAAAATTCATAAATGATTTCCTTGATAACCTTTCCAGTCTTATCCCAAGTTTTATGGCAAAAGTCCTTTTAAGACCATATGATATGTATTTTTTAGACCCATTAATGTTGAAAACCATTACCTCCAGTTAATTATCACTGACTGGTTTGATCAAGTTATTGGCTTCTCTTTCAGGTATGCTGGAAGAGATAAAATGTTTTAGATCCTTGACATATGTTCTTGAGTCCCTCAGATCCCAAAATTTTTTTGAAAAATTCATAACTTCCTTTTTGACTTTATCTTGTCTACTATTGATGTGCTTTGAATGCATCATAAAATAAACCTAACTTTGCACAACTAATTTTATAGCAGTGATGAGTAAGGATTGTATCCACAAAAAGTATGTGTAAAGCTTTTCTAATGAGAAGAATTGATGTTTAGGATATTAAGGGGATGGGCAATTAAGAAAACAAAGTAAAATTAAACTAATGAATGCAATTTAAATAAAATAATAAAAAATGATGAAAGTGATGAATGTGTTTAGAATTTGGTTTTTGACTCGATCTCAGCTTACATACAATTAAACATACATCATTGTCATAATGTTTTCATATCTCTTTTAGAAACTATTGATTATAGATTAACAATAAGCTTTGCTAACCGTGATATTCCCTTACATCGTGTTTAATCAAAATAAGCTCTTGAATTAAACCTAGTTATCAAACAACCTAGAACAAGCTCTCCAGATTTAGTTGGACATCCGTATTATGAATAAGAAAAATATCTCAATCTACGCATTAACCACACAAGCTCAAGTCATTTAACTTATGTTACGTTATCCCTAGTGACTCGACATCATTAATTGCCACAAATGAATCCAAAATATAACTATTACATATTGTACTTAAGCATCTGGCAATGGGTTTATACATAAACAATTAAACAATAACGAGAATATTAATTATCCATATATGAATACCAAAATGAATAGTCATAAAATAACATAAAAAATCCCTAAAGAGCGTGAATGTGATGCTCGATGTCGATTTCACCCTTCAACTGGAAAAAAGAAGCTTAGCCCTCTATAGGTCTCTAAAAAGTAGGTGTTTTACCCTTTCAAGAGGTTCCAAAATGATTCCCCTTTCTAAGCTGTTTACATATCGCTTCATATGAAAAACTAAGGTTTTGGAAAGATACACGGTTGGTTGCATAACTGTGAATCCAACCATGCAACCAAAAAATGAAGATTTGTGAAGATACATGATTAGATACATGGTTGTGTGTCCAACTGTGTATGTCAAAAATGCATCTTTTAAATGTATACACGACCATCTAAGTGTAAGGCATCATGTTAATACTTTCTCCCAAATCTGCAAATGTCGTGGCTATATTGACTCCATTGATACTATAAGGAATGAAAAAATCCCCTGGGTCTTCTTTCTTCTATGTTATGTCAGGATTTCCTTCTACTATGTGCTCCTTCACCTTTTTCCTGATTGGTTCCTTTAACGTGAGCTTTGTTTGTAGTTGATTCATTATATCATCATTCTTGTTTGACTCAACCTCCTTAAAATTCCTCATCTTTTTGCTTGAACTTAACTTTTGCTGAGCAAAAATAGGATATGGAATTCTAGGTTGAGGCTTTTTGATTGGTTCAAGTATGAGCTCACTTGGAAGGACTTCCAAAACTATTTATCTCTTTCTTATCTCTATCTTCCTTAACATGTTCAATTTTCTTTTTCTGCGTCCGAGTGATGGCTATAATCCATTCCTTTAGGTTGACCTCATTATTTCTCGGTAGATTACCTACACTTATAGAAGACAAAGCATTAGCAAGTTGACCTACCTAAACCTCCAAGTTGTGGATGGATAAAACACGATTCTTCACAATCTGGTAAAACTTTGCTTCCATCCTCTTATGACTTTTCTCTTGGCTGGTAAACATCCTTTTCTGGTTCTCTTCTTGAGTTGCCAGTTTAGACCCAAAAATCTCTATAAACTTGTCCATTTTCCTTTACATAGATCCAAGTCGATCTTGTTGAAATCCAAAAGGTCTTTATGATCTTGTTTGGTCACTTGTATTGATAGTGCTCTAAGAAAAAGTCAGATGGTTTTTCTACCCCAGATTATGAGTATTCGAGTATGGGTTATTACCTCTTTGTGGCTGGCCCAGGTAATTTACCTGTTCTGTACCATTGGCTCTTAACAAGAAACACTCAGCTGCGCCATGGTTGTTCTGCCCACACAGCTCACACAGTACTTGCATCACTTTGGTTGTAGATGACGATGGTCCTTGCATGTTGCTCAGTTGCTTTGTAAGTGCTGTGATCTGTGCCTACGAAGCAGTAACAAAGTTAATCAGAATCATACCTTTTTGCTCCTTTTGCCTTTATCTATTCATATCACTTGACCATATGTAACTGTTGCTTGCCAACTCATCCAAAAGGTCATGAACTACTTCATTAGTCTTCCTTATTAAAGAACCTCCAGTGGCTGCATCTATAGGTCATCTCGTGCTCGGATTTACAACATTATGAAATATCTACAATAGGAACTCCCTCGGAAGGTTGTGGTGGGGATAACTTCTCTGTAATTCTTTAAATCTCTCCCAAGCTTCATAGAGAGATTCCCTATCACTCTGTTGAAAATTTGTGATATCCTTTTTGATCCTCATCGTCTTGGACAACAGAAAATATTTCGCGAGGTATGCTTGGGCTAGTTGCTCCCAAGTAGTGATCTGCCCCGAACTAAGCGAATTGTACCATGCCTTTGTCCATTCTTTCAAAGTCAAAGAAAATAATCTCAATTTTACTGTATCAACAGACATTCCATTGAACTAGAAGGTGTCGTAATTCTAAAAAAATAGCCATGTGGGCATTCGGATCTTCATTTGAAACCCTATTAAATTGCACACTATTCTGTAATATGTTAAGGAGTGCCGACTTCATCTCAAAATTGTTACCTTAAACTACCGGCCTTGCAACTCCTTGAGGACTGAATCCTGGCCTCAAAAAGTCCACCAGTGTCCTCTTAGCTCCTCCGTGCTCTCCTTCTTAAGTCATAATTCTTTATGTAAGCTCCTCCGTGCTCTCCTTCTTAAGTCATATTTCTTTATGTAAGATTTCGATGCTTTGCTCTTCTTAACTCTCATTCGTGTCTCCTGATATCAGATAACTCTTCTTTACTAATTTTTGTCGATCTTTGTGTGTTCCTTATGTTCATGCACATGCAAATACACAAGGGAAAGTATCAAAAACTCTTAAATCAAAGTAACCTAAACTAAACAAGATTCTAAATAAACAATCCCTAGCAACAACATCAAAAACTTATTGATTACAAAACAGTATAGTAGTTTTATGTTAAAAAATTACAAGTATACAAGTCGTGACTTGTAGTTAAAAAACAAATATCGATCCCACAGGGATTGTGCTTAGGCATCATTTAATTCAGATAAATCTTTATTTAAGACTCAAAATTGTTTTATGGAAATAAACTGGAAAATTAAATTAAAATTAAATGACTAACAATGAGTAATTGATAACATCAAAATGCAAAAGATTGGAATTCAAGATTTTAGCAACTATATATCACTTTTTCCCTATCTTGTCTCCCTCCTATTTTATTAATTGAATTGTGTCTCACCTAAAATGTCCAAATGTATTAACTACCCTCTCTTAAGATGTCCTTAATTATCCCTAATCAAATTAAATAAAGATGATTAAGCATTCTCTCAATCTACCAAATCACTCTACCAATTTAACTAGTCATTAAGTTATCCTATGGATGATCAATTAGATTAGCCAAGATTTCTCTTTTAACTAATCAATTAATATGATGAATATAGGTCTATAAAATGCCAACTCTCGTTGTACGATCCTACACAGATTACCTTACTCAATCTCTCAATTTATTAAAAAGTATAAATGTATTCAACAACATTAAAGACATATTTCATTCAAATCAATAAAATGAGAGTTTAGCAAGATAGTTCAAAAGTAATCCCTAAAAATAAATCAGCCATTTATGGTGTATTTAACATCCCCAACAATTGAATATTCCATCATACAATGACTAGAAGAGATAAAGCAACTGAAAATTAAATAAAAAGATCTCCTCCTTTTCTTTGTCAAAATCTGAAAATTTCGGTGTTGGTAATGTAACACCCCACTCCCGTTGGACCCGAACCCGATATCGACAGTGATATCCGTGTCCATGCCCCACGAGGGTGGTTTGCCACATCACTAAACAATCAAACAGTTGATATAATTTTTTTTAAAACACAACATAAAGTAAAGAAAAGCAGTAACTAAAGCGTTCCACTTTGTTTTTATAATCATTTGATACAGAAAATGAAATCAACAGTAACTTTTATTAACCACTTGGGACCATTTCAAATTACAAAATACAATCATTTCCAATTCAGAAAACTTATTATAGCAAATAGCACAAATGTTTAATCAACACAATACAATTGTCAGAAATTTCAATAGCTATTTGGGCCCTTCCACAAATAGAAAGCACTTAAGTCAGTTTGACTTTATAAATAACAGAATCATTTGTACAAAAGTTCATAATACACAATTTTATACAGAAATAAGAAAACACTAATGCAGACGCGAACTGATCCCGACCTCTATCCTTCACTTGTATGCTGTAGGTATACTCC